>NW_024121433.1:2600264-2694376 GCF_016745375.1 Pimephales promelas | reverse complement strand
TGTTGTCAGTGTTCCTCGAGCTGCCCACTTCCCTGAATCACCATGGTGGTGTTTAATCACTCCATTCACTCCGTTTGTTTATGTGATAGCTTTCATGCTAATGCAGGCTCTATGTATATGGCTATATGGTTCCTATACAAATGAAGACATTTAGAGTATAGAAGAAGCAATTAGTAGTTCATTTTACATTTTATCCATAAACAATTTTCTATTTTACTATTTTTAAAATTTTAAATAAATTTAAAAATTTCAGAAGCCATTACGCCAGTCTTCAAGTGTCACATTATGAAAACATGTTGAAACAATTATGCTGCTTGCTTAATTTTTTTTCCCCGAAACCATTATTATTATTATTATTTTTTCAGGATTCTGGAAACTTCAAAAGAGCAGCATTTATTTCAAATATAAATCTTTTGTAACATTATTAACATAATAATAACTTCACTGTCACTTTTGATCAATTAATTCAAACAATTAATTTTGATTGATTAATTCAATGCATCCTTGCTAAATAAAAGTATTATTTTTTATTTCTTTTTTTTTAACACAGAATATTTTAACATATTGTTTTCGTCCTGTAGCTATATGAAATAGTGAGTATTTTGACTTTTATGAATCAGTTTTCATTGTGATGGAGCAGTCACGTTAGGTCAAATTAGCAGTCAAATTAAGACAAAATGTGGCTGGTCTGTTGTCAATAGTTTAGCGAAGTATGAAGCACTACTCACACAGAATAATTGTCGGAATAATCTGAAAGTGGACCAGACTTTATGCTGATAGCCTAATGTTAGACTATGCAAGACTAGGGTGAAGCTATCAGACGAGGAGAAGGGGGGATGCCTTTTCAGCCTCTTGATCGTACTGTAGTCAGCAGAAAGAGTGAGATGGAAGGAGGGAGTGAGTGGCTTACACTGCGGCCAGCATCGGCAACACAGCTTTGTGATCTATCCCACAATCCCCAAGGGCTCTGCAGTGTGGTGTTGCCATGACGACCTGTTTCCTCTTCCCAAACTGAAGCGAGTGATAGCGAGAGCGAAAGAGAGATGCAGAGGAAGAAGTGATTGGTAGAAAGCGGTGGTAAAGCAGCAGTGCCCCCTCATTAGCCGATGACACGAGAGAGAAAGACAGAAAGCAGATCACACACCCTTTTACACACTCTCTGAGTTATAAGCAAACGTATGTTTGCACAGTAGCGTTTTCTCACAAAGAAGCTTGACAGCGTCCTTCCACGTTCATTTTCATTGTATGGAAAAGAGCAGTGTGAACATTCTGCCTGACAGAAAAAGAAAATGTTACAGGTTTAGAATAATCAGCAGAGCTCTGAGGTTATAGGATATTACTAATTTCTTGGTTGCATTATGATTTTTTTTAAAAAAAAAATTGTGTGTAGTCTATAGCTATTTACTGTATGTAATCTGCGCTGGACTGCGTTGGATCTTCGAAAGCGATTAAAAAAGGGGGGTTATGCATGCCAGTCCAGTAGATGACGATGTCACTTTGTAAGGAAACACAATAGGCGCCTATAGACTGAACATGAAATGCGCATGCACATGACGTCACCGTTTTTACCAGTTTCGCGTTTATGTAGATGACGGTCTTGTTTTCTGGTCCCCAAAATGCTGTTACCATGTAAATTAATGGCCAAAATGCATAAAAAGTTTTGCAAAGTGTTTTTAAATGCTTTATGCACATATTTGTCTGATTTATGCATTTCTATCAACACTAACACTATCAACGCCTAAATTAATCTGCAGCAGTCAGGTGGTTCAGGTACTGTAATGCCTGGTTCAGATTACACGATTTTAGCCCGATTTTGTTTTGTTTTTTTGATTTTGGTTTTTCCGGTTGACGTAGGGTGTCGTGGGGATTCGTAAACGACAACGGGCGTCGGGATGCAAGATTCGATCGGATCATCTCGTATAGTGTGTCATAGTGGGCGACAACCTACGTCGCGTCTGCGACGCTTCACGACATCACGACAAAAAGACTAGCATTTAATTTTTTTAACGGTCGTCCACGACTGGTTCCGTCACATGTATGAGGTACAAGCTTTTCCGTACACAATTTTCAAAAATGGGGAAACGAAAGAGAGACGATGGTGCTAAAAGTAAAAATTTATAAGAAAACAATATTTTACCTCAAGTTCTCTTTGGAGGATTGACAGCCCATACTGTCCTCTTCGAGCAATCCAGGAACGTATCCATTGTTGGGTTTTCTTTCTTTCTTTTCTTTTTTTTTTTTTTCTTAACACACTCACCACTTCATCCATTGTTTGTTTACGTTCATTTCCGGAAGTCACTCGCTACTAGTTTCGCCTTCTCGATGACATCACGCGCCTGGTCAAAGACGGCATGCGATGACTGGTCAGGAAGCAACGTGTAGTCTGACTGGTTTCTTGTCCACGACACGACAAGATTTTAGGAGTCAAAATCGCGATTCAAGATTTTAGTAATCAAAAAAATTTAATGTAATTTGAGACATGAGGTAATTTAATGCCATCTTGTGACACTTTGCAGACTGTTCATTGTTAGTGTATGGTAGCTTATTAAACAATATTAACAGATAAAGGTATTTTTAAGTATCAGATTATTAACAGATACTTTGATTTGAATAATGTATTTGTTGAAATGAATAGGCCTATTTACAAAGTTTCATATAAATCCTTTATACATATTTTTCTAATGTAGTTAACTAATGTTAACAAACTGCACAGTGTTACCGAAATGTTATTATGCTTGTCTTATAATAAACTTGCCCTGAATCATCTTCTTTTTATGACAAACATGAGAATACTGATACAGCCTCATGAGATAAAGCATCACAATACTTTGAAATATAAATGCCATTGAAAAATGTGTGCAAAAGTGTGTCAATGTTAATGTATATGCAAACATATATGAACTCTGAATTGTATATACGTAAGAACAAGGCATTTTTTTTCTCATGAAATCTGTAAACATGGATATGGAGTGATAAACAGTTGAGCACCACACTGCCCCTGCTGTACACACATGGAACTGCATTTGTGCTCCATTCACACGTTAATGTTTTGCTTGGCTGACAGCGGAAAGCATTGAAAAAACAATACAGCATTAATGAGACTCGTCCACCCACAGTTTCTGAATGTTGGCTCTTATTTTCTCTCTCATTCTCTTTTCCTTTTCTCAATCACTGTGTTGCAGTTATCCGGCTGTCTGTGACTTCCTACAGAATAATAATTTGTTATCAATCATTCGAGCACATGAAGCACAAGATGCAGGGTATGTTTTTTTTATTTTATTTGTATTATTTGTGTAATAATATGCGCCTTTTAGGGCTATAAGGTACAAAGGTGTCCTTTTAATGGTACATCTGTCTATGAAAGTAAATGAAAACATTTTTTATCTTCCTTTTCCCTCTTCTCACAGCTACCGGATGTACAGGAAGAGTCAGACTACTGGATTCCCTTCCCTAATTACCATCTTCTCTGCACCAAACTACCTTGATGTTTACAATAACAAAGGTGAGTCCTGCTTTCCCGTACTGTGAGATATGTGTGAAAAAATGAAGCTTTGCGATGGGAACAGAGAGCGTGGGCTGAACCATCAGCTCGAGTGACTCCATCCATGTGGTCTCATCATCCGCTGATGGAACAGGGTCAACCTCTCCGCAGTACCATCTAGTGGAGGCTTTTTGTAAAAAAAAATGATTGTTTAGCCACTTACACATTGGTGTACTGTATATCAGGATGTATTTACGCCATTTTTGATTGGTAGTTTTCCTCAGAAAGCTTGTTTAGCTTGGGTTTTGTCACACGATGTTAGCGAATCATACCAGAAACACAATTTTTTTAAAACGATTCCACTTGAATTAGTTGATTAGGAAACAAACCCAGAGGCTCAGGAAGCCACGGTTTCTTGAGATTATTTCTCATTTTATTGATTAGAGAAAACTCAAATGATGTTGGCTCACTTTTTCTTATTACGCACTTCCTCAGCTGCCGTTCTGAAGTATGAGAACAATGTAATGAACATCCGGCAGTTTAACTGCTCCCCTCATCCTTACTGGCTGCCGAATTTCATGGACGTCTTCACCTGGTCACTGCCATTTGTGGGGGAGAAAGGTACATCTGTCTCATAAATGTATAAACCACTGGACAATTCTTTTTGCTTAACAAAACATTTTTTTGCTAATGTCCGATTACTTTCAACTAAATGTCATTTTGATATGTTGTGACTGACTGTTGCTTGGCCTGCAGTCACGGAGATGCTGGTAAATGTGTTGAGCATCTGTTCTGATGATGAGCTGATGAATGATGGAGAAGAGATCTTTGACGGTGAGACATCTTCTTCGCTTCATTGTCCTATGCAGAAGATAAACATGATTTATTCCACATGAAACATGATTATGATTTCTCGACAGAGAGGGCCTTTTCTTTGGCGTCAGGTACATCCTGAATTACTACCCGTGGTCATTTCAATATCTTTCCTGTTCAGTAGCACTGTTGTGATATCGTGTTTGTAATAGTGCTTGACTTAGCTAGCCGCTACTGGAACTAACTCCGACAAGTATTGCTACTTTAAAATTGAAGCATTTCAAGTTACAAGCTACTTATAATTGGAAACAAGCTAGTAAAAAATAGCTATTTTGTAGCTAATAATATTATTTAATTTTATCAGAGCAGTATATCTCTGATTCAAAAACAGTTACACATATAACAATTCACACTTTACACCAGGGGTCGGCAAGTAAGGTTGGCATCAGGGGGCCAAAAAATACTTTTTTACACTAGATGGCGAGCCAGAATATAGTCAATGGATAATTTAAGAAATTAGTTGATGAAAAATGCAAATAGAATTGCCTGTGACAGACTGTTACAGTGTCTTTTGTAACTGCTGGTGAGCTGTCACTCTGTGTTAAATCCTGTAGTAGGACAGTCATTAACAAAAAGCCACATTTGTGTGGAGGTGTCTGGGTTTTACACTGGATACAATGATAAAGCAGTAGGGATGAGTCACGATTTTCGATTATTCGATTATTTGATTTAATGATAGAATATCGAATAGGTCGTGCTATTATTGTCTAAAAAAATCCTGATGTTTTCGCCGCTGATTCGGTGGTGACGCCGTGTTCATGTAACCACAGGGTGACGCTGCCAATTCTGCAAAAGCTGTCACAAGGAACCGGCAAAAGTAATGTTTAGTGCTGGGCAATGATTAATCGCGATTAATCGCATCTAAAGTAAAAGTTTGTGTTTACATAATATATGTGTGTGTAGTATGTATAATTATTTTGTATATATATAAATACACACATGCATGTATATATTTAAGAAATATTTGCATGCATATACTACATATTTATACATCATTTATATTAAATATAAATATTAATAATTTATATATTAATAATATATTTTTCTTAAATATATACATGGACGTGTTTGAATTTTTATATACAAAATAATTATACACAGTACACAAACTTTTGTATACACAAACTTTTATTTTGGATGCGATTAATCGCGATTAATCGTTGCCCAGCCCGACTTATGAATGTTTCAAATATAGCAAGAAGACATTTTAATTGTTTATTAGTGTCTGCAATAGTGACCTCAGTAGTTAATGCGCCTATAGAGAGAAATGCATTTTTCATATGGATTACATAAGCAGAGAGTAGTCTGTTTCTTTGCGTTATAAATTAGACATTTTTTAGCTTTCTATATATTTCTCGTGTCTGTGAGGCAGCTTAAAAACTGAGTTTCAGTTCATTTATGAGACAAGCTCCAGTTCATTGTCTGCTATATTTGCTTCTTATTTATTAAATCCAGGAAATTGGTTGATAAAACATTGATTAAAAATAAGATACAAATGATACAAAACGAAATTCAATTTTTAGAAAGGCTTTCTACAAAACAAAACTTAATGAAGTGGTCAAAATCATGTCTGACCCACATGTCTCCCGATATATTGCGGCATCTTGCAACACATCCCGCCTTGCCAAAACACACATGTGGGAGATGCTGAATGGATAAAAATAACTCAAAAATAAAAGAGGACTTAAATAAGCCCATTAAAGGTTTTTTTGAGTCATGCTCTTAACGAACTATGTTTTTTTTTCCTCTTTCCATATTGTGAATAATAAATGTGTATCATTTGCTTGTTACACAATGGAGTCTAACTTATTGTAATAATTAGACACAGAAAATGGCACTTTCAAAAAGTCTAAAGTGGAAAGTTGACAACGAAAATAGCCACACAAATAATAATGAAAAGACAACTATGCGTTCATCCCACCTAGTTTTGTAAATGCAAAGCCGGTGTGTCTTATCTGCAACGACAACCCGATCACATTAAATGTGGCTCTATAGCATAGAAAATTTGTTTTTACGTGCATATGATACATGCATATGGTAGGTTTAAAAGTGGTGTCGGGTGCGTGTGTGTTGTACGTTGGGTAGGATTAGTGGTGTGGGTTGCGTGTGTATTAAACGCAATAAAGCAGTATCAAATGCACGCTAAAAACTGCTAATCATATGCACGTAAAAACGAATTTTCGCATATAAATTCCACGATAAACACAACGCGTGCTATAGAGACGCATTTGATACAATATTTGACATTTCATGACGGTTATTTTAGAGGTGCGTCTAGCAATCCACAGACTGTTTTGAATGTCTTTCAGAACTTTTCAGGCTGCGACGCGTTTTGGCCCGCGGGCTGCCTATTGCCGACCCCTGCTTTACACCATATACAATGTGACAATGTGAGTGTTTTGTCACTCTACGCATTGGAAAGAGTTGCTTGTTACTTTAAAAGCTACGTGATTTTGAAGAAAAAACTGAGCTACACTACTGAAACTTGTAGGTTAGTTAGTAGTGTCGCTTCTTGAAGTTAGCTACTCAAACTGCCGCCAACACAATACATACTTTCTTGTGTGTCTACATCTATGTTTATAAAAGAAGAAAAGTTTCTGTGGGTTTTTAGCCTCTGGTCATACAAACCGAGACTGCTTCATGTTTTTCTTTCCGCCCACAGCCAATGCAGCAGCTGCTCGCAAAGAGGTGATTAGGAACAAGATCCGTGCCATTGGGAAGATGGCCAAGATGTTCTCGGTGCTCAGGTACAAATGGGGCTTCCCCCAGCTGAGTCATTCAGTCTGCGGTCAACTGGGTCACATGCTTATGAAACCGTTCTTGCTTGTCATATATGATTTATAGAGGAAAGGCTTCTTAAAAGCGAGGTATTGCTGATATTCAGTACAACAGGGATGCGAGACACTATTTTAAAGGTTGTATGTTAAAGGTTCAGTATTGAGTTATTTGGACATCTGTGGTTGTAACATAAAAATGCAAGTTTGGGGAGGATTATTATGTCAGTAAATATTTTTGAGAGACCCCTTACCTAAAATATAAAGACAGCTGTATATTTTGAATTCATAAATACCCATTTCTAGTGTCTAAGAATAACAGTAAAAGTGATTTTATAAAGATAATAATTAAATTGTGAATATGAAGAGTTCAGATGCAAAAGCCTCTAAGTGCCATTTGAAATTTTCTTCTAAAATGGTCATTTTTATCAAGTTCAGTAATTTTACTTAAATGACAATTAATAGGTAATCGTCATTGCCATTTAAGTGAAATTACTGAACTTAAATATACAAGCTTGATGAAAATGATCATTCTAGAAGAAAATTTCAAATGGCACTTAGAGGCTTTTGCATCTGAACTCTTCATATATTTAAACCAAAATATGGCCAAAATACTTTATTTATTTCTTATTTATTTACTGTAAAAAAAAAAGAAAGAAAAAATTTCTATTTATATTGTGATTTCTGTCCAGCCTGAATGCAGAATAAAAGCATAATAAAACACAACAACATTAAGCAGCGCATCCGTTCTCCACATTGAAAACCAAATCGGCATAGAATATTTTCTGACGAAACATGTAACACTAAACACCGAAAATTCAGGAATTACATTTTAAATTATACTTAAATAGAAAACAGCTATTTTAAATTGTACAATTTACAGTAATCCTGTTTCACAGCGTTTTTATCAAATCAATGCAGCCTTGGTTGATAATAAAAGACTTTTAGAAATCTTGTTGACCCCAAACTTTTGGATAGTAGTATAAAATCAGTGTGTGATATTATTTCTGATGGTTATATCCTGTCTTTGCAGAGAAGAGAGTGAGAATGTGTTGACCCTGAAGGGCCTGACTCCTACCGGCATGCTGCCCAGCGGAGTGCTTGCTGGAGGCAAGCAGACTCTACAGAGTGGTGAGAACACAACTCAGTACTGGCCATGTTCCTCTCTTGATTCTTGTCTTCCTCTATCTCCTACTCTCTCTCTCTCTCTCTGTCTCACTTTTTATTTCCTCCTTTACTGTCTCTATAGTGTCTGTCCCTGTCTCTTCCACCTGTCTCTCCATCTGTCTCTCTCTGTATCCTCTGACAAACTCCAGGCTTTGGGATGCTACTCTTTTAGTCCCCCCAAAGCATGGACATATTAGTGGGTCGGTTTACCCGTCGTTGGTAAACTGGGGTGAGAATGAGTTTCTGAGAGGCCTCTAGGGTGTCCAGAGCACAGCAAGCGTGAAAAGCAGGAGAATCCTCCTGCAGTATGTGTGAATGGTTGAGGGTATTGTCTGAGTCTGTGGTCCATAGTCTGGTTGGCGTGCATGCGTGTCACAGGGTTGTCCCGGCGCCTGCCACTGCTTGTGCGTAACTGCTGCCTGTGCGTTTCTGCTGTTGCATGGCTTGTTCAGGTGTAACACACTCCCCATCTCTCCCTCCAGCAACCATTGAAGCCATTGAAGCCAACGAGACAGATGAAGACGGAGAAGGTAATTCCTGGACATGTATCTGGGTGTAATCCAGCATAGACTGGTAGAACTTGGTAGATCGTTTCTAGCTGGTGAGACCAGGGGGTTATCGGGTTATTTTCTTGTTTCAACCTGGTCTACCAGTTGAAACCACATTTCAAAACACATCTACCAGTAGATGCTGGATTTTCCAGCACACTCTCAAGTTGACTGCTCGAACTGACTAACTAACACACCATATTAGATTTAGATCCGACCAGAAAGCCATCACGAAGAGGCACCGCACATGTCTGGGAACAGTTTGTAATCAGACTGTTTTCAAATAATCTGACATAGCCACATTGTTAACCAGTAAGCAATTTAGGCTGTGTCCGAAACACAAGGCAGCTGTCTTATTGCCCACTCAGTCAATGACTAAACAGAACAGACAGCATCTAAGAAAGTCATTTCACGCAGACTTCCAAACCACCATAAGCACCATTTTCACACAAAAAATAAAATAAAATAAAATTATACACTACCATTAAAAAGGGGGTCACTAAGATTTAAAATAAACACTTTTATTTAACAAGGATGCATTCAATTGTTTAACATTTTATAATTTTTTAAATTTTATTTTATTTTTATAATATTTTTTAACTGTATTTTTGATCAAATAAATGTTTCAAATAAATAATGATCAAATAAATAAAGGTTACTCCAACCTTTTGAATGGTATTGTATACTTACATGTACTGTATAATGTTATATTTGTAATTTTACCTGTATAATGTTAACATTTATTATTATTTATTTTTTATTTAAAAAAATTATGTTTTGTACTTTTTTACGGATACAATTTTTTTTCTTCAAAATTGAGGTTTTCTTTAAGAAAAAAAATGGCAATAAAAGCTCTTCAGCTCTTCACTCTTATCTTCAAAAAGAGTTTTTCAAGACCGCAATTAACTTAAATTGGCATCCATGGTATAACATTACTGATACTTACTTTCTAACTTACTATGCGACCAAGCCTAACACAAGCCACTGACCCCAGGTCAGCCATCCTTATTTTTGAGCGCTGCACTGACTACAATATGTGTTTCTTAGTTAATATGCATCTAGACATTCACAAGAAATTTTGTAGGTTTTAGACACAGCCATTATGCAAGTAAGGCATCACAAGATGCTATTTGTATTGAATTTTTATTAACAGCAACAGCAATTTAACCAGATATTTGCCGTGCCCTTTTTGAGTGGTGAACATTCCTTTTATATCTTGCATGATGGTTTGAAGTAGCATCTAAACTGGAGGCATGATTTTCTGATATGGTATGTCGGGCGCTGCATTTCCTCTTGCCCTCATGGTTCAAGTGCGGGCGTAGCATGTGATTAACCGCAATCAGGAACTCTCAGCCAACCAGAGTGTGTTCCTCTTCTGCAACCTCTCACTTTCTGAGACCAGCTCACCTCAGTGGTACACAAATGGATGGACACAAGGGGTTTGGATACTGCTTTCTATTTCTACGGTTAATCGGTTGACAAATACGAGGTGGTTAATCTATGGTAAATGCTTCTCTTGAAATCGGCAGCCTGCATTATTACTTGATTATTTTTTTTTTTTTTAAATAATCAAGTTTAACAGCTGAATAGCCTCAATAGAACTTGCAGGAACTGCCCTCTCACATGAAGCACTGCGAATGACATAATCAAAACTTTCTCTACGCTCTCAAAATACTTAAATTTGTGCGCACACACACGTATATATATATATATATATATATATATATATATATATATAACTTGCAATAAATATTGTTTTTATGAATATAATCAACTTTATACTTGTATTTCTCCATAATTTTTTAATTCAACATGTTGTTTGCAATGCTTCATGGGATTGTAGTTTTTTCCTCATTAAAGCCGTTAAGTACCTTTTGGGGGTTTTTTTGTCCAATTTTCAAATACTTTTTTGCTTAAAAGCAAAGTGTGCGGTGTTGTGATTTACCTCATAGCTGGTTGGTTTGGTTCGTGACTTATAACACTTTAACGAATACTTTTGAAAAATCCCCATTGGAAAAATAAATTTAAAAAAATATTCCCGGAACCAATGGCTCTTAAAATCTATTTAATGGGCACTGTTGCATTCTAGGAAACTGACGCATGAATTTGAAAGCATTTACAAATTAATTCATATATATATAATTAAATATAAGTGAAAATAGATCTTTTAGATATTATATATTTAAACTTTTCAAATATTTTTTAGTATGTGTGTAATAAAAATATGCTAAATATAAGTGCATTTAACTTTAACAAGTTTGGTGATGAACATACACTTCTTAATGCTGATGGTGAAGAATCACAGTTGCAACATCTCATAACGTACATAAAACTGAGTAGCGTATCACTGAGAAACGTCCTGCTCAAGTCATCTTTGCGATGGAGTTTGCAGAAAGAAGGGATTTAGAGAGAGTCGTTTGAAATAGGGTGATGTCCAATGTATATTATAAGAAAATTAAAGCATTTTTTTTTCCTAACAAAATTAGGAATCTTTAAAATAGCATATACTAGGTGCACTGTAATGCATTATTTTATTACTCTAAATTGTTTTTAATGAATTAGACAGCTTGAAATATGTCTATTTAGTTCTCAATTTAATAAGTCATTTACCAATTTCTTTTTATTCATTAATGAACTGACAATCGATTCCTTTCTTTTTTTTATTTTCTATTATTCCTCCATAGAATATATTTTGAATGTACAAGATATACACTACTTTTCAAAAGCTTGGGATTGGTAAGTTTTTGAATGAGTCTCTTATAAAAATACAGTGAAAACAGTAATATTGTGAAATATGATTGAAATTTGTAAATTTGAAAATGTAATGTATTCATGTGATGGCAAAGCTAAATTGACAGCATCATTTCTTCAGAAATCATTTTAATTTTCGGATTTCAGTTGTACAGCTTAATATTTAAAAAAAAATAATAATAATACTGACCCCAAACTTTTTTTTTTTTTTTTTTTTTTTTTTTTTACTGACCCCAAACTTTTGAATGGTGGTGTGTGTATACGTATATATAACAGGTCAGACAAACTAGTCAAACAAAGAGAAATGATGTAGTGGCTGATGAGAAGCAAAAGTCTTGGTGTTCATTGTGGGCTTTTCCCGTCTCTCCGCAGCCATCCGCGGCTTCTCTCCACAGCACAAAATCAGCAGTTTCGCAGAGGCTAAAGGTCTGGACCGCATCAATGAGCGCATGCCACCCCGCAAGGATGGGGTCAACCACGTGGGCCAATCCATGGGCAAGATGAACGTGTCGGAGACCAACGGCACGGACGACAACAGCAACATCCAGTGATGAAATGGCTGCCCACTCACCTGCACCCGAGTCCATGCCACCGGCACGACGCATGGCAGGACAATGCCAAACTTGTGATTTAAGGCCTCCTGCTTCCAACAAACACCCAATGACATCACCTACACATCCCTCCCTGCTCCAATGTCCAATTAGAGAACCAAACGATCTTAAATGTGTCACTGAAAAGGGGGAGACTGTTTTCTTGCTGTCAGTTTGCCGCTCGCAATTTTCGAAGCGGATACCTTGCCGACGGCAAGTTTCTGCCTTTTTTTGGGAGCGTTGGGGGGGAGGGGGGAGGGGTGACATGCCTGTCAAGGGCTGAAAGTGTCTTTATCAGAGAGGGGGCGGTCTCAGTTCCTTTCCGACTCCACCCACTGACCAAGTGGGCGGGGTTTAGGAACTCTCTTAAGCCTGATCCATCCAGTTCCGTCGGTGCGGGTGATGAGCCTGTACTGGTTCCATGCACACTTTTTTCCTCTTTTCGTCATGGTCCCATCTCATAATGAAATGATCTCACTGTTGATGATGTTTTGCTACTAGTATTAATAAATATACGAATTTGAAATGACAAAAAAATGAAAAAAATGTTTGTAAGAATGGACATTCAACGACGAAACCTGTATGTACATTTTATTACTTGCGATGCAATCTTACCTAGGGGGTTTTATTTCTTGATTTGGTTTTTGGTAAGATGCCATGAAGCAGTAAAAGAGCAGAGCGGTTCTGCTTGTCCACCGTAGACACTCGTTTCTGGATGGAGGAAAACCGCAGCGGGAAATCCAGCTCGACCTTTGGCGCCACCTTCCTGATTGTTTCTCACTTGCCTGTATCTCGATAGAAAGAGAGAGAGAGAATGCACATAGTACATTTCGCAAGTCAAATAAATATTATTTATAAATCTATATATAAATATATTTAAATATACGATTATTAACGATGGTCGAGGACAATGATTTTTAACAGCATCTATGGTACTGAACGCATCAGTGCATGCAACTAAGTTCCTTATTGATATGTGAAATTATAATTGTGATGTGTTTCAATATAGTAGACTTGAATTATTTCCCTTCAGATTATATTTGTAAAGGTCTAGTTTGTTTTTATATCTCTATAAATAGATATGATTTTGTAATCTTTTATTTATTTTTCCTTTTTTTTTTTCATCGATATCATTTTATTATTGTTGATTTTATTTTTGTATAGTCTCTCTGTACAGGCACTGACGCTACTCTTTCCGAGGTGTTTTTTTTTTTCGTCATCTTTCGTTCTTTTTTTCTTTTGGTTTCGTTCTCTCTGTTCAGTTGGTGTACAGAAGTTGTTCAGTAGTGTGAATGAACATATTACTCAGTGAAAAGCAACATTCAGGCTGCCAAAGCATGATCGCATGGTTTATTCAAATGTAAACTAATTGGACACGAGGAAAATTCAGTGTCTCACATTGAAGAGGAAAACTATATTATCATTATGACTCTTGATGATCTTCTTATTATTCTTACAATTAAGCTTACAGTTCTTTCATTTCCACTGTTTTCTGATCCTTGTTTGGTCCAGACGTGGTTTATTTCAAAGAAGGAATTTTATGGATTTGTGACTATTTTTCTTGTAATTTTCTCTGGAACTAAGTTTTCGCATTTGACTTCCTAAATGAAAACACATATTGTAAGCATGCCCTATGGGACAAATCACTTTTTTACTCTTGAATAAAATATGCATGAACTAATCATGTCTTTCCCCTTTTAATGCTGGTTTGGAAAAAAAAATGTATTTATGTATTGTTCTCATTTTAAGAAAAGCAAACTCGTTTTTTGACTGACAATCAAGAACGAAAATGTAATTTTAGATGTAATATTAATGTTAATGCAAAGACCATAGTATGCCTAAGGTTCTTCATAGGAACTGCTACAGTAACTTCCAAATGCTCAACTAATGAGAGCTTTTTTCCATGAGGGCTTTTCACCTGTTTCCTGCTATTCTTCCACAGGAAACTTCCACAGGGGCCACAGTAACTTCTCCCTGAAACCAGAGCTCAGCGCCCACTGACACACACCAACACACGCTTCTCAGCGGGGCTTTGTAATACTGTACTCGCCCTCATGTGTTAATATTATACAAAACAGGAAACAGATTTGGACATACTGGTTCATACTTCAGCCAAAATCACTTGCTCAAGAACAGTTTTTCTGCTTTGTTGTTTTTTTTACACATTTAATTATTGTAATTATATCCTGATATCTGATATATATATATACGGCTGGTTCTAGTCGGATGAGAGTGAAACCCATCTGGATTGAGCCATGGAGCTGCTTCTCTTTCTTCTCATTCTCATGATTGCATCTTCATCCATCATTTCAGCAGGTAAGTGTCAGTGTGTGTTTTATATTCTATTTATTTATATTCTATTTATGTTATTTATATGATCACCGTGACTTTGCCATCGTATAAACGTTTTGTTGATCTTGGAACAAAACTTGTCTGAAAATGTAGTCCTAACCCTACACTATCCCCACCCTTAAACCTTATGCAACCCTTAAGTTATCCCTAAAATCAGAGGGAAATTATAGGAGAATAACACTGATGGTTGTAAGTCTAAACTTGACAAACTGTATACTTGACCCTCAAATCTGATTGGTTGAATGTTGATCAAGGAACATTGCACTTGGTGAAATTACTAGTAGCACCTCATTGCAGTACACGAGATCCAGGGGGCGGAGTTGGATCCAGATCTAAGGGGTGGAGATGGGTAGGATTAGGGGTGGGGTTAGGGATCAGGGGGTGGAGATGGATAGGATTAGGGTTGGGGTTAGGGATCAGGGGGTGGAGATAGGTAGGTGTAGAGATAGGTTGCAGTGAGGACCATCTCGAAATTACCACTATATATATAAATGTATATATATATATATATATATATTTACTTACTAAGTAAACTAAAGTATTTGGCTTATTTCTTGCTAGTGGCCAAACTTTGATTATAATGTTTATCTTAAATTCAAAGAGTCAATGACAATGTACAGTGATTCACAAAAGCATTTAAGCACTTCAGCAAAGTCCACCTTTAGTGCTCAAGTACTTTTCATGATCATTATATAGTATATATATAGTTTCTGTTTTTTGAAATGCATGTTTTTCATGCGACCTGCACAGGAAATGGCACAAACCTAGAAACTCCAAACACAACTGCTTCAACTTCATGGTCTGAGGATTCAAGAACACGTGAGTAATATTGTCTATGAATCTCGGTAACAGCATTTTCAGTTATATTGTTTAGACAATAGCAATAGATAAACGTCCAATAACATGCTTTCTAAATGTACCTGTGATGGGTATATACTTTATATGAACCAATTACACATTAAACACAAGATGTCATTATTTTGCTGGTGATGGCGCAGTGGATAAGACACATGCCTTTGGTGTGAGAGACCAGGGTTCAAATCCACTGTGAGACACCAATGTGTCGCTGAGCAAGACACTTGTCTTAACCCCTAGTTGCTCCAAAGGCGTGTGACCTCTGACATATATAGCAATTGTAAGTCGCTTTGGATAAAAGTGTCAGCTAAATGAATGTATTTTATTTAGATTTAGTTTATCATTTCTTGTCTCCATTAGGATATTTTTTTTCTAGGGCAATCGAATATTGCTTTAGCATGTAATTTATAAAATGTACAAATCAAATAACTTATATTTATACACACACAGTAGTCAACATTTGAAGTGGATCAAAACCTTTCATCAAAGTTGAAATTTGATACCCGTTCTTTAACTTTTTTGATCCACTTCAAATGTTGTCTACTGTATATTTGTCAAAGTAAAAGTATTAAAATATAAAATAAATTATATTTATCCCTATCTTGACTTAAATGTGTCTTAATATTATTTCAGCAGTCCAACAGTGGACTTCAACAGTGTCTTTTACTTTTTCATCTCAACATGACGATGTCATAACCAGCCACACCTCGAAAACTGTGAGCACAACCACAGCTCCTTTATCTCCAGGTAAGGCACATATACTGTAACTTCAGTTAATGCAAATATAGTTTGCACATCAGCAGTGTTGTAGTACTCGAGACTCGGACTCGTCTCGGACTCGGTCTCGAGACCATATTTTAATGGTCTTGGTCTTGTCATGGACTCGTGTCCATTTGGACTAGGAATTGACTCGTACTCGAACATTTTTTTTAGGACTCGGAATTATTCCCGAGTCCACTCGAGTTCAATTAAAAATATTTTTTCATGATAATAATTTTTCATGATAACAATAATAAAATATTTCTTTAAATTGATTGGAACGCCCAGTGATTGGTGATTTTCTAGTGCGCAACTGTGCATGACAAATTTTAATAAAATTACTTTTAACACCACCTACTATATGGCCTTTTTACCCTAAACTGATCATATTTTTTAAACTCTAAGTAAATTCAGTAAAAAAAAAAAAAAGAATTTCTCTAAATAAATAAAAGTAAATTAGGTAATCAACCCTCACTGGTCTCGGTCTCGACTCGGACTCGACCGTCTCTGGTTTCGGACTCGACTCGGACTCGACTCTCTATGGACTCGGTCTTGACTCGGACTCGACTCTCTCTGGTCTCGGTGTCAACTCGGACTCGAGTGAGGTGGTCTCGACTACAGCACTGCACATCAGCTCATTCAGCCCACACATTAAACCCTGTACCTCTATTTCACCAGGCAGCACTGATGAAACCAGCCTCTCTTCTTCAAATAGCACATCAGGTAGAAATTATTAACCGCTTTTAATTAGAATATTCAGAACATTGAAGATTTTGACTTTTCGTGGTGTTTGTAATCTTGCTTATCTAGTAAAGTTCCTTCTTTGAACTGTGAGGATATCACAATAAATGTTATGAAATGTATAAGAAGTGTGTATTCATTACAGGACAGTCCATGATCACCAGCTTTACATTTACAACATCAAAATCCTACATAGACACAACTCTAAAACCCATCTCATCCCCAGCGGCCAAAACAACAGGTTTTACCTCCTCCTTCTTGATCTGTACTTTAAAGAATGTTCATGTTGTACAGTAAAGTCAAACATTTTCCATTTTAGACTATTTTCACGTGTTTGCTCTATCTGCAGTGGGTGTTTCTGCACTTCCTAAGACTTCAACAACAGTTCATTCAAACATCAGCATGCCAGAGGTGACGGCAACACCTTCACAGGCACCAGACAGCAGTCTCACTATGCTCGCCTTTGGTAGGTTTTATACTGATACTCTCATGATGCACGTTATTTCTGCTGCTAAATATCTCCCTTCTGCAGGTGTGATGAGTTTTATACTCATTTTAATTGTTGTCATGGTGATCTTGGTGACCACTATCAACCTCAGGGGGCGGTGTAGAGATACCAGGCAGAACAAGGGTGGGTTTTTCTCTCATTCTGTCAGTTTTAAGATTACTTTTCAAAGCAAAAATGGCTACAAGTTTAAAATCAGTTTTGTTTTTGGTTTTTGTTTGTAGATGTTAAAAGCTGTGACTCTGTGGTATCGGACAGGTGAGGACTCAAAAACCCACACACATAAATACAAAGTGAGACTCATGAGATGGCACAGGCTAATAGGTCCTGCTCAACCTTTGAATACTTGGTCAGCATTTGTATTAAGATAACAGATCTGTTGAAAATTAATTTAAGCTACTGTCTCGATTTTTATCAAGCAACATCAACAACTGTGAGAAGGAGAGCATCACTCTTGTCTCTGTGAGGACAATAAATACAGAAAACGGTAAGAAAGTGCATTCCCTATGTGACTAAAACAGAGAAAATAGCACCCCATTTGACATTATTGTAAAATATGAAAGGTTAAATGTCTTAAGTGAGATTTCACCTCTTGTGCAGATCCAGATTCTCCTCAGATCTCTTCAGTTCACAGCACTATAGTGGACAATGAGGACCTAGAACTTACCAGAGACCTCCTGGGCATCAAAGATGGAGTCTGATTTCACTCAATCATTGTGCATGGAGATTGGAGGCTGCAAACTTATTTTTGATATTTATAATGTTGATTGAATGTGAATTAATGTGCCTCTACTGGTGGTCAGTGTACAGATCACACATTATGTGTATTACATGTATTAAACTCCATATAAAAATATCATTATGTCTGCCATGCACTTATATAAACATGTCAATGTTTGTTTCTCTTCTTTTTTCAGATTAAAAAAGTGCATTTATATCTATAATGTCCTGATCACCCTTTCAGATATTTATTTTGCGATAATGAACGGATGAATCTACTGTGGTTTTCAATATTGGTCCCAGAAGCTACAGCTCTGCACATTTCTCACGTTATATATGTAGATAATCCTTCATGAATTAACTTGATTGTTTTTGATAAATCCATACGAACAATCAGATAATTAGAAAATAAGATTTGTCGATTAAAAAATAAATAAAAACGAATTTGTGGGTAGTTTATCACCACCAGACGGCGCTCCAAGGCCAAGTTGTTTTTTCTCACAGCCACACGATGGCGGCAGTCAGCGCTTTCATCGTGAAAATAACTGTGTGCATCATTCTCCTACCAGCCTATGTTTTTGTGTTTTTGTGTTTTTTTTTTTTTTTACGGAATAAAATTAATTATAGAGGCCTTACAAACCCTAGTGACTACCCACTTATATACCTTTTGGGGTGTTCATTTAAAATAATTCTAATTTAAACGTGAAAGGTCACTGTGCTTAGTGTATGAGCCATCAAAACTTATGCTTATCCAGCTAATTACTCCAAACTATACCTACAAATAACGGGATGATCCATAAACACCATAAACACACATGCCAGCGGGGGTACCATTTAGGATTTTTTAGCTTGTTCCCTTCATTCCATCTACGGCAAAGATTGCCGCTTTCTGATTGGCTGTTTGGATTGTAGTCCCTCACTATGCGCGTCCGCTTCCGGTTAGCAATGGAGGTAGCAAGCAATATTACATTTCTGTCTTTCTCGCACATTTTACAACGACGAAGCCAAAGGGTCAAACATGAATAGTTTTGATAATAAATTCATATTCGATTAAGTCGCGTCGTAGAGGTGTCATCTAAGTGCGGAAGATGTCTAGAATTGGAAGTTAAATTGCTGTGTTTGCATTAGCTAGCATAACGCTAAAGCTTTAGCTTGATGTCAACAACATCGCGAGTAATTTTTACACCCAGGCAAGACTTATTTTGATTATTTTGCTTCACTTAGCTAATTCGCAAGTCATTTATTGCGGCTTTGAGGTGTCATTGCTTGAAATGACAATGTTTGAGATGGACAAAGAGGAGTCTGACAGGCTGATAGAGAAAGCCAAGCTGTGCTTGCGGTCAGGACGCAAAGAGAAAGCCCTGCAGCTGCTGTACGAGGCGCAGAAGATCTACCCCAGCACCCGGGCCAGAGGTGTGTATCATGCTGCTGTTGTTTGATTGACAAATCGGGTGTGTTTGGTCAGTGTGCTGAATAGAAATAGAAAGTGCAGCGTCTGGATGTTGTGTGTTATACAATCTGTCTTCAGGTCAGCGGTGGGTTTGGGTCTCTCTCTCTCACTCCGGTTGAAATCAAGTCAAGTAACGTTAACCTTTATTCAATACGGTTTTAAAGCAGCTTCACAGTGATAACGGGAAATTAATTCAACAAATATTGTTTCAGCTGCTCTAGATGGAGGCCATTGTCCAGATGAAGTAAGTTCAGTGTTTATTAATTTCCACTGTAAATTATTAATGTAGTTCATTTATCTATACAGTTTCTCTGAAGAAAACAGTGACGTCATCGTCCAGCTCAGTTCAGTTCTCACACAATGGTGTCAATGCAGGCACATCAATAAAATTGTTAAATATCAAGTGTCCCCAAATAAGCAAGCCAGAGGCGACAATGGAAAGGAACCCAAGCTCCCATAAGGTGTCAAAATGGAGAAACCAGGCTCAGTCTGGCGACCAGTCCTTTTCAGGCCAATGAACTGTAATAGCATTTACAGGTGTGAAGTCAGATTGGGATCAGAACATTCAAAATATTTAATCCAGTTCCTTCTGGTTGAAGATTGGATTCTTCTTGTTTGAATGAGGGTCTGTGCCACTTGCTGTCGTGCCAAAGCCTTCTCGGGGGAGAGACTAGTTGCATTGTGCTGCATTGTTGTTGTGTTTAGGGACTGGGCCTCCATCTGATCTGAATACGGCCCAGATTTGGCATAACCTCGGGATAACAGAGAGACTAATATTAGTGCAGATGCCATAATTCTTCTTATGATGTAACGAGTACATCAGGTGTTATGGGAAGTGTTCCCGGTTCCGGCTGACCTAATTTATGCAGCCTAAAAAGATCTGACATAGGACCTTTTGAAAGCTTCAATGCCTCTGTGGAGGCTGATCTTGTTAAACACACACCCCTTGTGATCCAATCGTTGTTTTTTTTCATTACATATGTATTGTTTACCCTCCTGTGGTTTCAATCTATGGTGTAATGAATAAATCAATTGTTATGATTACAACAACTTTATTGGTGTTCTCTGTTTCAAATGATATAACTAAAAAAAATTATAATTAATTAGGTGAAACAGTGTGCTTGAATTTGTCGTTGCATCATACATCCTATGCAGTGCGGTGATTTGTTATTGCTTATTATTGTCTATTTAGGGTATTTTAGTAATTTAAATAACATGGGTTTTGTTAATGATTAATGATTTATTTATAATATTACACCCTCCAAATATGTATTTATTTCTTTCTAATTCTCGTTGTCATTGCAGGCTGGTTTAGCCTATATTCAGAGATATGAAAAGTGAGTACATAGTGTGTAAGTACATAGTGTATAAGTGTATAGTGCGTTATTTGGGACACAGCTATAGTTGATGACTAAATTTGACCTGCTGGCGGTTTTAAGTATACAACCATCTCGGACAAAATCATTTTTTTTTTGAAAAATTCTTGTTTGAGAAGTTGTTTCACCCGGATGTGCATCACAATAGGAAAGAAAAGACTATCACAGCTTTTGTTCCTTGCTGACTTTAATGGAAAAGCAGAAAAAGTCCTAATTGTGGAGTACTAATAGTAATACTAAAATATTGGGGGGGTTGTTTTAAGTCACTACATTTAATGCAACAATATGTGAAATGATTCCTAATTTCCCTCATTAGTACTGATTGATGCCATTGTGAAGAATGGTGGGACTCCCCCTGAAGAGGAGCGCACCTTCACGCCTCCACCTGGCTGGAGGAGCTCTGATGAAGACGGCCCGGCTCCACATCAGCGGGTCAGAGCCCAAGAGAGAGCCGAGGGGTCCAGTGACGACAAGAAGAGCTACACTGAGGAGCAGCGGCAAGGAGTGCTCAGGTACTGACAGAGGAATTGTCACCCCAAAAGTTTTCAAATGTCAGTCATTATTTATTTATATACTTCCTTTATAAACCTGTGCAGGATAAAGCGATGCAGAGACTTCTATGAAATTCTGGGGGTGCCAAAGGATGCCAGTGATGAGGACTTAAAGAAAGCCTATAGGAAGCTGGCACTACGCTTCCACCCGGATAAGAACTGCGCTCCTGGAGCGACCGATGCTTTCAAAGGTATCCCATACAGGGCTCGACATTAACGCTTGTCCGGGACAAGTGGATTTTTTGAAGGGACAATTGAAAAAGAATTGTACTTGCCCGACCGGACAAGTAGCCTGATTAAAACGCCATTAACAAAAAATAACTTGGAAATCACTAAAACGAGAGAATGATTCTGATTTTATTACATTTATTGAAAGATGCGATCGATAGTGGATAAATGTATTACTGACGGTAAGGAGGTTGCGCTGTTGAGGCTCGCGCAGCCTCTTGAGGAAAAGAATTCACAAAGAGACTCAGTAAACAATTATATCATAATCTAATAATCGGAGCACCCTTAGCTATAATATTTCACAGTATTATTGTTTCTACTGCATTTTTTATCAAATATATGAAGAGTTCAGATGCAAAAGCCTCTAAGTGCCATTTGAAATTTTCTTCTAAAATGGTCATTTTTATCAAGCTTGTATATTTAAGTTCAGTAATTTCACTTAAATGGCAATGAAGATTACGTATTAATTGTCATTTAAGTGAAATTACTGAACTTAAATATACAAGCTTGATAAAAACGGTAATTTTAGAAGAAAATTTCAAATGGCATTTAGAGGCTTTTGCATCTGAACTCTTCATATGCAACCTTGGTGAATAAAATTCATATATAGCTTCTAATCCTGTTCTCTATTCAGCAATAGGCAATGCATATGCAGTGCTCAGTAACCCAGAGAAAAGGCAGCAATATGATGAATGTGGGGACCAGGGCCCTGCAGAGACGTCCAGTCATACTTCAGCCCAAGCCCGTCGTGCGTACGGACACCGTTCCTTCGGCAGAGACTTCGAGGCTGACATCTCCCCGGAGGAGCTCTTCAACATCTTCTTTGGGGGCAGATTTCCTACAGGTCTGAACCTCTATGAAGCTTTATAGCTAACTAAAAAGTGGGTTTTCATTTATAAAACTGGATGTGAAGTATTAAAAATGCTTAATAATTGTAAAATATAAAAAATAATACATATAAAAAAATTTACATTTGTGCATTTCCGAAATGTAGTTTTGTTTGTAATTGGTTCAATAGAACGATTTACTTAATTTCTTTCTCAATTTTGCCAATTGCTATTCTTTTGCAATGTGTCCATCATTAATATAAACTAAAAATTTCTCACACATTTAAAGAACAAGCAATCCTTTTCCTCATGTAGGCAACATCCATGTGTACACCAACCGTGGAGCTTCTTACGCTCATTATTACCAGCCCCGCAGACGCCGTGCGTACGAGAGACGGGAGGAAGAGGTGGAGGAGAGCCACAGTCAGGTGAGACGATCCTACAATCACCTAATCATGTGTGGAAACTGGTCAAGGGCTAAAACAAGACCAATCCACTAATAAGTGTTCATGAAAAAAACATGAACCAACTTATTAGAAGCAAATTTACTCTTTGAATAATGAATACTACAACAACTAATAATAATTTAATGTCTATATATATATATCAAATCATGTGTAATCTTCAAATAAAAAAGTAACACATTTTAATCATTATTTTCCAAAATGTAATTATTATTTTTTTTTTTTTTTACAAATCAATTAGAAAATCTCATTAAGTTTTTGTAGTTTAACCATAGGACCTTGACATGTCATGGGATGTTGTCTGCGATATAATTTCTTGTTGGTTCCACCTCATGACTTTGGTTTGGTAGACGCATTTGGTTTAAAAAAAATATTTGTAAGCCAGATTTGTTAAAATATTTTCATAAGAAATGATAATAGATTAGATTTAAATAAAATATTTAAGGTTTTCAATTAAATTTTGTTGTTTTGAGGCTATATATGGATAGGTGCATCACCTTAAAAAAATTGTCCAAGTTAATTTTAGTTAAATTAAAAACATGTTCATCATACAAGAGGCATATTCAAGTCACTGTTTATATGAATTGCATTTCTGAATGATTGAATGAATCCAGATATGAGAGTTGTGTCATAACCCATAAAACACCATCTTAAGGGGGGTCATATTTACAGTTGTTCAGTGAATTTCCACGATTGAAATCCAGTCATTTCAATAGTAATACGTGCAGTCTGGAATTTTGTCTGAGGGTCAAAGTACCTTTTTTGCCTGCAGAATGTTGCAGAAACTTCGTTAATGTGACTGCACCTTTATTCGGTTTCTCAATAATTGTTCCTGTTTCTCTTCATGCAGAACAACTTCACAGCTCTCCTGCAGCTGCTGCCGGTGCTGGTGCTCATTCTGATCTCTGTGTTCACTCAGCTGATGGCCACCAACCCTCCCTACAGCCTCTTCTACAAACCGTGAGTCAAACCTACTGATAACTTCCTCAGCTATTTTGAAATTTAGTCTTAGTCCACTCCTGTGTCAAATGTACTTTGTAGTTTTTATCATATTAAGTCAAGTTTTAGTTGATTAAATGTCTTAGTCTAGTTTCAGTCAATTCCCATATTCATCATGCTGTATTAAATTGATACTGTCATTTAAGAAATGTATCTTTACATTTCATCAGAATTATTGCACTTTCACCTACAAGCAGAAATCAAGAGAATATCAACTCATACAATCATTTAGATATACGCTATTTATCATATAAATGAACACATTGTCTACATTATAAAAACGAGCAAAAACTAAGTGCAATTATTCCGCAATCACAAACGCAAATATAATCGAGAATGGATTTATTATAGTTCGCCTCTGAGAAGGTTTGAACGCAGATTTAGTCACAGTAAACAGTGCAAGCACCTCGTGACAAAACACAGACCGGCTGAATGACTCTTTCATTTAAGCAGAATATCTCAAATGGAGATGGCACTCAGCGTGCTCACGGTTGCCAGATTGCAAATGTTAAGTTAAACACCCGGCAGAAAATGTATCCAGGGATTTAAACTCTTGACATCTGGCAACTGCAAACATGAAAGCTCATGGAGGCTTGGAATATTTAGTCTCTTCTTTTCTTGTCAATGACATTGCATGTTGTTACAGTTACGGTTATCACTTAATGACATTAGTGTCGTCTCCTCATCGTCGTTTCTTAGTCATGGAAAAAAGGTTGTCAGACTAGTCAAACGCAACGCATGATGTAAAAAATGCTTTAAGAGAAGAACCGACATACTCTCCGTCTCACAGGTCCTTGGGGTTAGTGGTGTCCAGGGAAACCCAGCACATGGGTGTGCCATACTTTGTGGATAAGAGTTTTGAGAAGGAGTACCACGGTGCTGCCCTGGACGAGATGGAGAAGACCATTGAGAGCGACTATATTGACCACTTACAGACCAGCTGCTGGAAAGAGAAACAACAGAGTAAGATGTCTTCTCATCCATCAGTTTTAGTAATAGCTGTAAAGTACACAGCTGTAATACAGGGCTGCAATCTTTTGAGTTCAGCTTGGAGTGAGAATTAGGAGGAATTTAGTTGGCAGCCCTGCTGTAATATAAAGCTCTATTATTAAAGCTGAGGCATTTTGTTTTAGAATCTGATCTAACTAACCTGGGCCAGCTGTACCGAGACGAGCGGCTGAAGCAGAAGGCCGAGACCATGAAACTGGATCACTGTGACAAGCTGCACCGCTTCATCGGCCGACAGAAAGGAGAGTGAGGCATCGTCGCCCTCCCAGACAGCATGGTCAGCCTAATCGAAGAGCTTTTAGTATCAGTTACATATTTCAATTTAATCGGGTGGGTCACCGTTTTGGGAAGGAGAAAGGCCTAGAGAGACTTGTCATTGCAGTAGCCCAAGCTGAGCGTTTGTGCCTTTCATCCGTTAGTGGGGTGAAATCTGAAGGTCTTCGAGATGCTCAAGCATCTGATTCGGCTGCGATGGAAGAGGGTAATTCGTGCGAGAGCCTGGCATTTTTTTTTCCTTACATTAAGGAGCACCGGCTCCAGGCTGGCCGTCAGGATTAAAGCTAGTGATTGTTGGTGATTAGACGCATTTAAGCTTCATTCTCTATAGGAGTTTAACTTATTTAAATTAACATATTTCATTTCTTTTTCCTGAATTTGTGCTGTGAATTACATATGACAATAGTTACTTTTAATAAGACAAAAAGCTTATTATTTCGACAAACAGGGATATAAACCACTACAGGTTTTCGAAGCTCTCTGGGCGTACCAAAAAAAAAAATTAAATAGTGTGTACATTATTAAAACAGTGTTTCGGTCATTTGTTACGGTGCTGTATGTTTTGGAGATGAAAAGTTTTATTAGCCAACTGTTTGTAAGCAGATTTTTTTTTTTTTTTTTTAGAGAGAGAGAGAGTAAAAATGGCCAATGCACTGACAGAAATGCTAAACGCCATTACCTCAGATTTATAAATCTGCAGTATTTGAATTATTTATTTAGTATTTGGCACTTTATTTGTCTTAACTTCTTGTGTATTGCATGCATCCATCCATGCATTCTCCCTTCCTTGTTAGTGTTCGAAGCTGTTAACCGCACAGTTTAATATCAGTAATTATAAATAGGCAAATAACCGTTACTGAGCAGCATCTGTTTTCAACTACAATTAATGTTTTACTTCATGTCACTGAACACTATGTTCTATATATTATAACATACTGATCTTTAGCACAGATGTTCAAACGCACCACGGGAGGCATCTTTATTCGGGTTGAAGTAGAGGAAGAGTATCGGATGAGTTGTGGAGAGTTTGTGCCATTTAATGGTATTGTGATCTTGTTTCCAATCGGTGCACGAACTGTTGGAAGTTTTGTTTGGATTGAGTGCGTTTTGTGCCGCTTAAATAAAACCTTAATCAAACAGAGTTTCTCTGTGGTCTGTGATTCTCCAAAGCTTTATGTTTGTATGTTGAATTCACTAAATATTGTCAGGAAGTAGCGATCGTGCCAGTATCATAATCATAATCATTTTAGTTTTACAGCAGTTTATATTGCACAATTAAATGAAAATCATTTGCCTTATGAATACTGTATGACTTTCTGCGTGGAACACAAAACAAGTTTTTACAATGAAAGTGAATGGTTACCTAAGAATTTCAATTAATAAGAACTTAAATTTGGCAAATTCAACTGATCTATTTTCTAAATTCATGTTCCTAATTACAATTCATTCATTCCTGTTCCAATTTTTACCTCAATTTAGTCAAAATGTTTTACCTCAATATAACGATAAAGATCCGTTAACGCCTGTCAGACTTCTCCAATAGTTTTGTTGGCTTTAAAGGGTTAGTTCACCCAAAAATGAAAATTAAGTCATTAATTACTCACCCCCATGCTTTACCAACCCCGTAAGACTTTCGTTCATCTTCGGAACACAAATAAAGATATTTTTGATTGAATCTGAGAGCTGGATCAGTCCTACATAGACTGCCTAAGGGACTGGCTCTTGACGGCCCATAAAGTCATTAAAGAAAAGGTTTAAATATTGCATGTGCCTACAGCGGCTCAATTATAAGTTTATCAAGCGACGAGACTACTTTTTGTGCGAAAAAAACATAAATAACAACTTTATTCCACTATTCCATTACTTCCTTATGGGCGCATGCGCGAGAACTGAGACGAGGACGTTCTCATTCGTCTACTTCTTGTTACCGGCTGCTCACCGCTTAGGAGTTTTACCGCCCCCTACCGTATAAGATGATGTGCTGATATAGCTGGAAGCGCAAAACTTTCTGTTTACAAGCAGAGGAAGATGCGCGCTGTACACACGCTTTTCAAATTGCATATTTTCCGCACTATAAGGTGCACTTAAAAGCCTTTAATCTTCTCAAAAAACGACAGTGTTCCTTATAATCCGGAGCGCTTTATATATGGATCATCATTTTATACGGTAGGTGGCGGTAAAACTCCTAAGCGGTGAGCAGCCGGTAACAAGAAGTAGACGAATGAGAATGTCCTCGTCTCAGTTCTCGCGCATGCGCCCATAAGGAACGAATGGAATAGTGGAATAAAGTCGTTATTTATGTTTTTTTCGCACAAAAAGTAGTCTCGTCGCTTGATAAACTTATAATTGAGCCGCTGTAGGCACATGGAATATTTAAACCTTTTCTTTAATGACTTTATGGGCCGTCAAGAGCCAGTCCCTTAGGCAGTCTATATAGGACTGATCCAGCTCTCAGATTCAATCAAAAATATCTTTATTTGTGTTCCGAAGATGAACGAAGGTCTTACGGGGTTGGAACAGCATGGGGGTGAGTAATTAATGACTTAATTTTCATTTTTGGGTGAACTAACCCTTTTACTCCACCCCTTTCTTAGAACATTCTGTATCCATCCAATCAACAACCAATGCACAGAACCAAGTCCCCACCCTACATTGTTTCTTTTTTTTTTTTTTTTAATCTGTTTCACTCAGAAAGAAAAAGATCTGTCGTTACTTCCATTACAATGCGACTTTAAATTTCATTTTTAAAGTGGTTCTTCTCACACCAATCTTCCTTATTGCAACAGAAGACTTTTTTTTATATATAGATACCTTCATTTCTGATGCAGCTTGAAAGTCCTTGGTCAGCGTGAACATTTGTTGTAAAAAACAGTGTTGTAGGGGAAAGTGAAAGAGGATAAAGTACACATAAAAAGGCTTTTCAATTTCAGTTTTTGTCCCTTCATAAGGTTTATTCCCCATCATTCATCAATACCTATAAAGGCACTATTTGTACACAGAACAATGTTAGTACGGCACAACACATCTCACAACAATTACATACAGACAGACGCATATATGCACAGATTTTGAGGCTGTCCCATCATTGTCCAATCGCAATCCCCACACACCAGTGAAACCCTCATGAATATTCAAGTCATCTGTTTAAGCGCATGGGAGGGGGGGTGTTAGCAAAATGGTTCAGACAGATTGTCCTTTGCTGTCTTTATCAATCGGTCACTTAGGCTCTGTCCCAAATGGCACACTTCATATGCACTTTCGGTCTTGTGGACTTAGGCCATTTCAGAAGTGTGCTCGCGGTCGATATGTGCCCTCGATGCGCACTTTTGCTGAGCCTGCACCGATGCAAGCTCCACAGAAGACTTCTTCCCAACAGTCAAAGCGGCATTACGTCACGAAAGTGCGGACTTGTAGGAAGACCGCGAGTGCTTAGGGTCCCATTTGGGACAGGGCCTTATTAGTGCGTCAAAGGAGCCCGTCCTCCGGCCAGTGCAGTCGCTCATTTCTTCATCTTCAGGTCTGCTTCTATAGCGCAGCGTCGCCCCCTGGTGCCCCCGTCCTGCAGAGACGAATGTTTTCACTCAGTCACTATCCTCATTTTTAATGTAAAATGGCTTCTAGTGTAATTCACCTCCAGTTATGCCGTTTGATACTGAAAACTGTTTTTCAAGATTACTTTAACATGTCAAAGTTGAAAGTCTAACAATGACGGCATGTCAAATTTGAGCTTCTTTAGCCACTGGACTCCAGTAAACTAAAAGGGATTGTTCTGTCTCTCTGTGGTTGTTTTGCAGAAAGAATTGTAGCTTTCATACGTGATATGAGGAGCAGACAGGATACTTACAAAGAGAGAGAGAAGGAATGCAGGAGAGGCCATGGGAACACAGTCCTGTGAGAGGACAAAGGTTAGCATCAGAGAGAGAGAGAGAGAGAGAAATAAAGGTGCTGTGAATATACGCAGCACTCAAATGCAAAAGCAGTTACAAGGAGAATGTTGCATTGAAAAAGAAAAGAATAGAAAGATAGGGTGGTCACACTTTATATTAGGGTCTAATTTTCACTATTAATGTGTTTCTGTTTCATTAATGTTGTTTTAACACTTGACTGTATTATGAGCCCAATTATCTGCAGGTGTGACTCAACAGCGACTGGGCCGGTAGTGTTTCGAGGCCGCGTCATTGCAAGTTCGCCATGCGCATTTGGGGCCCAAGCAAGGGGAAGAAAAAAATTTTAAAAAAATTACATTTTCGATAATGGAGCGTATATTTGCACGAAGTGCCTGTCTTTTTAGCAAAAATACGCCCATCTCGAAATAGCAACAATGGCGTAGGTGCAATGCGCAGCTTTTGATGCGCTCGACCCGAGTTCGAATCCGGCTTTTGCCAAACTCTCTCTTCTCCCTTTTCCCAACACGTATGAGATGTAAAATGTATAACCTAACATAAAGGTCTCTAGCGTTATATTTTGCCAACAAACTCAAATCTAAACTATGATATGGTTTTGTGCCTTTATAAAACAGCACAAGACTTTAAGAATAGGCATCCTATTTGTGCTGGGTGATTTAAAGAAAAGTGTGCACTTTGCTCACGCGATCATCATGGTTATCTGGTGTTTAAAAGCTCAAGGGTTTATTTCTTGGAAGTGAAGCAATTAGGACAAAAGTATTTCCATTTTCCTAAATTATAGTGTAATGTAGGCTAAAATATACTTTTGAAATATTCATTTTCATTTAGATAGTACATTTATAGGCTATGTGGATTTTACGTCATAGGAATAATTATATAAATCATTATTACATTATTATAATAATTGTTTGGCATCCTAAAACACCATTGATAATGTAATATAGACTGAGACTCTCATAACTAAAGAGATGTTTGAGCCCTCTTTATTGTCCTGGTACAAATCAATGCTTTTTCTTTGTTCAACGAGCAGTTCTTAATTTTGATCTCTCAGAAAGCACAAGATTGATGCATTTAACCTTAAAATGTACAAAATTTTCTTGCGTGGGAACATGCCCCCAAACCCCCCTAGAGGCACAGAGGTCCAACCAACATAGTTTTACAAATTCCTATGGGAAAGAACGACCATTTATGAACTTTACACCAGCATAGTACAACAAAGTTCCTTTTAAGTCAGTAAAACTGTAAATACCATATTAAAAAGTGAAGTCCTTGGACAAAATATACATTTGGCTTGCCAAAGAGCAGGCCTAAAAGACATTGTGCCCAGGGGCCTCTGATCTCTTAATCCGGCCCTGCCGGCGACGAGGGCCAGTGGTCTACGAAATTTCCTGTAAAATTTAGATTTTTTGGTCCCATCCCACCCCTGCCAATGTTTCTCTTTCTGCTCACACAAAGATCATTTCAGCTCAAACCAACCAATATAACATATTGCAATATTAGACATTTGTAATGTTACAAAAGATTTCAATTTCAAGACATGCTGTTCTTTTGAACTTTCTATTTCTCAGATTCCTGAAAACAACATTTTCAACATTGATAATAATAAGAAATGTTTTCAAGCATCAAATCAGCATATTGGTATGATTTCTGAAGGATCATGTGACACTGAAGACTGGAGTAATGATGCTAAAAGTTTAGCTTTCCATCAAAGGAATAAATTATATTATAATGTATATTAAAATAGAAAATGCTTATTTTCTAATTGAACTTTAAATTGTTACAGTACTAATTGTTTCGTCGATCAAAAATCTTTTGATGGTGGCGTGTGTTTTTTGATGTGGACTAACATTAGTGATTTTATGTGCTGAAGCGTGCAGTAGGTCTGCTGTATTGTGTGGGCCGCACCTTGTCATTGGGGTCCTGTTTACGGTTGGCCTCTCTCCCGCGCAGGCTCTTGGCACTAATGCCCGATTCCGAGGTCTGCATGATTAACTGTGTGGCCAGAAATTGCTGTATCTGCTCCAGAACGTCCCTCTGCATCTCCACGGCCATGTGGAACACATCATGGTCTGAGCTGTTGTACATCACTGCGTTCTGGAACATCAGCATGATGTCCCGCTGGAACTCGGCTGTGGTGCGGATCAGCCCGTTCTCAATGTTCTTCTTGATAGTGGACAGATCCATTGGCCTAAGCACATGAAATTGTGGTAAAGCTATTTATATTACTTTTAGAATGACTTTTCTCTCAAAACATCAAAGATAATTGGATTCCTCTTGCTGAGTAGAGCTTCCTCTAATTGCAAAACCTTTAAAGGTTGCACTTTATTTTACAGTCCTTGTAGTGTACTTACCTAAGAAAGTACTGGGTAATATAAAGTTAAGGTCAACATTAGGGTTAGGGTTAGGTTCAGTGTTAGTACCTAGTGATTACCCAGTTATTGTAATTACTATTATGTATACTGGGAATACATAATAAATTAGGTCAAATAAAGTGCTAACTCTTAAAATGTACCTTAAACAGTTCGCTCTCACCTGTGCACAATACTGTGGTAACCAGGGGCGATGTCATCCGTCACCGGTTGCAGGAATACATTTGCATACCTGTTCAAAATGACCAATTATCACTCTGGCTCTGGCTAGCCAGATAAAAGGGGGCGGGGATTTGTAACAACATAATGAAGACTCTCGCCTGTGATTGGCCGCTGCTCGCCACACCAGCATAATGGCTTTCTTCCAGATCTTCTGAGCCTGAATCGCTTCTTGGTCTTCACTGCAGATTGAGCTGAGCAGGAAGAGTATATTGAATGTCGATTAATTGAACATCGGAGCAAAAAACGCATAAGCACAGGCTTCACCTAAAAGTTTTAAATATTTTTTAAAGTGTATTAGTGTAATAATAATCTTCATCAGAACTATTTACACAGAGTTTGATTGTATTTATATATTATATTAAATTAAACATTTAGGCACTGGTTTTACGGACAGGGTTTAGATTAAGCCAGGATTAGGCCTTAGGGTTCAATCAGGATATTTAAGTAGCTTTTATAAACATGTCTTAAAAAAAACATTACTGGTGCATCTTGAGACGAAAATATGGCACTGAGATATTTTAAGATAGGTCAGTGCAAGTTGCTTTCCGTTAAAGGTGCCATGTGTAAGAATTGAGGTTAAAATATCCAAAAAATGAGCTACACGTATCAAAAAAATTAGAAGAAATAAGGTGTATGATGTCAGTTATAGTGCTGCAGAGATATCAACCTGAAATAACATGCTAAATTACTAGCCTCGGCCCGTCAGGTGTAATACCAGTTTCGGCCATGGGAGGCGGTATGCAGGCGGTATACAGTCCACCAATACATTTCAGCTCAGGGAAGAGTTCAAAAAAATTTTTTAGTAAGTTGTAGCATACTGTATCTTTCAACAGTGTTTTTTACCATTAGCTAGTAGAGATGATCAGTTCACGTGCGCTAGGGATCTGTCGTGTAACATTTACAAGCGCCAAAACGGTATTTATTGTTTGAATTGCGTAATAAAATTGACAGAATCTGAGAGCTGAGATTTTTTTTATATACCACAACTAACCTGCTCTGTCTAGTCTGTCATTCTCCGTGTCCTTTTCTGTGCTTGACAAAATTGATGTGTGGTGTGAGAGCGTGTGAAATGTCTCATGGTGAATTCGTGAGAGTTGGCAGCTCTGAATGGTGCTAGCTTGGTCAACATCAGCGAATGCTGTCTGTCAAATTAATTCAAACTAACAATAAAAATGTAATACGAACAAAACGAATATCGTAAAACTTCAAATAATAGCCTGGGCTTTAATTTTCCCATATGGTCGAAATGCACCGACTTGTCTATGAGACGGCCTTGATAATTTAGTGTTGAGATGTTGTTCATTGAGTCTCTAATCTCTAAAAATCTCCAAATGCTCCTCGTGAAACTGCGGTCTTTCAACCTTTTACTATCGTGGCAATTGATTTGATTAATACGCGCGAGGGAGAGAGCAAGACAGCGCTCGCTCGTGTTGTTTGAAGACGTGAGAGTGTGCGCGCGGCACAACTCACTTTCTGGAGGTATACTGCCCCCATCTGGTATGGAATATGGAGTATGATTTGATTTTTTTTTTTTGACACAAGGCACCTTTAAAACAGCTCAAACGTGCATTTTAGTCTGGGGCTAGGTTTAAAATTTGTCTGTGGAACTGGGTGTTCATTTAATTAAAAAAAGGAAATATTAAATCTAAACTATTTTACAAAATCAAACTGAATTAATAATACTACATATCACAATACGTCTTGGGACTTAATCTAAAGTTGCTTACTATGGATTAGTTTAACTTTTTTAGTTTTATTGCATATGATTTTCTATGTCAAACAATCAGACTCGGAGTGAAAGCTTAGTTATGTGTAGTTTGGGCACATACAACTGTGAGGAGGCAGGGCTGCTGGGAATGGAGTCGGCAGTTGTGTGGAGCTGTACGGAAGAGGATGCCGTGTGCATGCTGTTGCCGTCCTCGCTCTCGCTGACCGGAGGGTCCAACTCTGGCTCAGAGAGATAAACGCCGTCTCCATCCCCTTCTAATCCAGCTTTCATCTCCTCTGCATCACTCACGACTTCCTCCTCCTCTTTCACTTCCTGTTAACGAGGAGTGTTAAGAAAATACTAAAAAGGGCAGAGTTAATGGTTTCCGGGTCTATGTGTACTTGTGGCTGGTACATTATGTGTTAGCGTATACAGACAGTCACACCTTTGAGTGTTGTTTTATCACAGGGTCATCTTCTGACCGTGTATCTGGAAGAAAATGGAACATTTTTGAGTTCTTACCGATCATGTTTACATGGTGTCTGAGGCCCCGTCCACACTACTGCGTTTTCGTTTAAAAACGGAGACCTTTTGCTACGTTTGCACCTCCCGTCCACACTAAAACGGGAAAAACGAAGACCTAAAACGGAGAAGTTTAGAAACGCTGTAGCTGCGTTTTGCGTTTTATTGTTGACGAGACAAAACGGAGGATTTTACAAACGATGACGCAGAGGCTCACGCTCGGCTCTATGATTGGGTGTCATCAGTCATGACGTATCTTTCCCTGATTCGCCAACCACTGTTTACACCGGCGCGCGCATGCCCAGTGTTGGTGAATGGTCACGTGATCCACGTTTTTAGTCGTTTTAGTGTGGACGGAGATAAATTCTAATACGCAGGTAAAACGCTAGTGTGGACGGAGATCGTTTTCGTTTTAATTCTCCGTTTTTAAACGAAAACGCAGTAGTGTGGACGGGGCCTGAGTGTGTAAACTAGGGTTAAACTTAATGTAAACTTAACCCAATAAAAAAGAGGGAAAATATTTTACAAATTTTCCTTTAAAACATGTTCTTACAAATTTACTCATGATGGTTTGATCAAATTTGTTTTATTTAATGACAAATGAAGAGTTCAGATGCAAAAGCCTCTAAGTGCCATTTGAAATTTTCTCCTAGAATGATCATTTTTATTAAGCTTGTATATTTAAGTTCAGTAATTTCACTTAAATGGCAATGAAGATTACCTATTAATTGTCATTTAAGTGAAATTACTGAACTTAAATATACAAGCTTAATAAAAATGATCATTCTAGGAGAAAATTTCAAATGGCACTTAGAGGCTTTTGCATCTGAACTCTTCAAATATAACCATCTTGTCGTGGTTTCTTTTTAGATATATTATGAATTTATAAATATCATTAAGTGTTTGGGAGGTCACACCACTTGACATTTTACAACCTGAACTAACTAATCTTGCCATGTCATAAAAAGATCGAATTACTGACCTTGACACAGTCATAATGGTCTATGATATCATTTCTTGTTTTGTTTTGTTTTTTTGTACCACATGACCTTGATTTAGCAAAGCTTAACAACTTTCACAAAGCTGCTTAACTGCTTTTTAGAAATGATTAGGCTCAAATTTCTTTACAAGAATTTAATTCCTTTAATAAGGCTTTTTTTTTTTGTCCATTATGATATTTAGACAGGATGCCTTACTTTGAATTTATGCCTCAACATAAATACATTTTAACAAATTCATCAGAGAAAATGTGTCTTCAAGGATACACTACTGTTCAAGCGTTTGGAGTTGGTATATATATGTATATATCTTTTAAAAAGAAGTCTCTTATGCTCACCAAAGCTACATTTATCTGATTAATAATAATACAGTAAAATTGTGAAATGTTTTCTTTTTTTTATATTTTTTATTCCTGTGTTTGCAAAGCTGAATTGTCAGCATCATTACTCCAGTCTTAAATGTCACATGATCCTTCAGAAATCATTCTAATATGCTGATTTGCTGCTCAAGAAATATTTCTTATTATTGAAAACAGTGCTGCTTAATATCTTTATGGAAATATTTTTTGGATTTATTTTTTACCCCAGGATTCTTTGATGAATGTAAAAGTATTTTTTTTTATTGTAACATCATAAATGTATTTTTTGACTCGTTTTATCAATTTTATCCATCCCTGCTTGCTGAATATACAGTAGTATATGAATAGCATTTTTAAAAATAGAGAAGACAGCATAAATATAATTTGCCCAATGCAAAACATGAAGTACCTGATTCAGAGCGTGTCCATTCGTTAATCTCACTTTTGATCACAGCGTGCAGTGATTCTGGCTGCCCATCCTGGGCCTCATCTGCCTGCTCTGGTCTGTGTGCATCTGGCTCTGAATGGGCTCCTGTTGTCGGAGTAGGGTCTTGAGGAACAGACGGGACAGTGGTGGAGGGTGTCGGATACCCCTGTGCGTAGCCACTGCTGGATCCACACGTGTCAGGACCGTCTCTCTTCCCCTCTAAGAGATGCAGGGAATGTAGGTCTATGTCCTCTGAAGTGCTGGAGGGCTCAGGGCCGATGGGCCTGAAGGGGTTTGGCTCCCAGGTACCTGACAGGCTGTGACCCGTGTCTTCACACAGAGAGAGAGCTGCTTCCACTGCTGCCGCATCCAGCGCCTCGGCATTCTCCTCACCCTACGGGAACACAGGTTGACAATGATGCTCTGTTGGTCTGTGCAGGACAGACAAGATTTGAGTTGTAAAACAAGCTTTCATGGTATACAGACTAATTTTGTATTTTTGCAATGTTAACTAGTCTAAACTCAATTTTTTTTTACTGAACCTCAAAGAAAAATGATTTTGTCTTCTAAATCATTGCAATTGCAGTCATTCGCGGAACGATCAACTTTACGTGAGTTGTACTTCGACACCTCGACATGGCACAGCGTGGATGAACACGATGTTTGGAGGAGACTGTGAGGCTGTCAGTCACCGCCGGTGTGGATACTGGCATTCAGAATCACAGATTATTCTTTTTGGAAGTATGACCAACATAAGTCTTTTCACCGGGAAATGTCATCTGAACTAGTAAGTAACATCCACTTTTGTTCTAGTTGTGATATTGCTCTAAATCGCGCAGATTAAATCTAACAGTCGCTTATCATATCACCCAAAACCATGCAAATTATACTTTGTTCTCAAATTGTTAATGTTACCAACGTAAGCAAGCATTGCGTGACTACATGTAATGTGCTTTCGATATGTATGTTTGTTTTCGCACGGGTCCGGTTGCAGTCTCTTTTTTTTCTGTAGCCACTCTGAAGTCTGAACGAAGTCTTTTGCATTTTACAGCGGGTGAATCTCTAGTTGTCACTCGTGATTGACCGCCATCAAATTGATAAGTTTAATTATATCAATTGCAGTGAGAAAAGGCTATAAATCTCCACCTCCAGCATCCTCACACACAATATAGCTTATACTAGCCGAGACTCCTTCTTTATGTGCACAGATGTGACGTAATGACGCAAAGACATGTTCGAATATCCCGCAGAAATCCACCAGTGCCACTGGAATTAAAAACATTATTACAAGTGCACCGCTTTGAATCGAGCTACGAAAAGCAGAGAGTTTTGAACACTGGCTGGTTATGTATTTTTTCAAAAATGTATTTTGGATAATTTGTAACCCCCAAAAAAAGCTACAGACTGCAGCTTTAGGTGATTTTAATGCACAATGTGGAGGCAAAGAACAGTCCGACTCAAAGCAGAGTGCATTCAAATCATTTAATGCACAGATACCCGTGGATTATACCCTGGTAATATGTGTTATTTTCGAGAGAGATGCGTGTGTGAATTACCTGAGTCTGTGCAGCATCTCTCTCTAATAACTATGAAGCTTTGAGTTTAACTTTAAACACAGAGATTTTACCCCCTCGTTGCTTCGAAAAATCATGTAGTGAATCTATTTTATTAATAAAATCTGTGGGGCTGTGTTGATATGGCAGCTTTCTGTGCTCTTGAATGATTCTGTGTGCGCGCAGCATGATCTCCGATAGGTGTGTGTGTGCGCATGGGTCGACGGTAGATTCAAACGCTTGCATGCCGCACCAACAAAATTAACATCTACACCCGACCCGTCATAGCTGCCGGCGAAAATGCAGAAAGAGCCGGTTATGTTAATATCAGATCTACTCACAATGTGCTTCAATGAAAGCAATGCATTAATATAGAATGGTGATTAAACTGCTTATGCATTAAATGGTTTTAATGCACACCTTCCAGCCAGAATTGAGTATTCAGACAAACAGATGGTATAAATGTATTTATATACAAATATATGTAATATACAGTACGTCTGATTTACCTTCTCTTCAATAATGGCTATGATGTCCCCAACCGTGTCTAAGTCCAGCTCTTCTGCCATATAGGACACAGTCACCAGGTCCTCTTCCCCTAAAACTGCCACCTTATTATCCACTGGCGCACAGGGGGCTTCATCGCCTGCTGTTTAAAGTATTACACACATATCAAACCCACTAATTGCCTTTAGACATTCAAATCATTTGATTTGTGTCCAACTAGAGTCCGGTACGCAGGAGCCGACGCAGCAACTTGTGTGTGTGCGGGTTGCGGGAGAATATAGTGATTCGTGGGCCTCTGCAAAAATAGCAATATCTAAAAGTAAAATATCTCAAGACAAACAAATTGTTAATCATCTATTGCAAAAAAGCAACAAGAACAACTAAAATATAAGGTTTAGCGTTCCCCTGTCTGCGGCTACTTCTGATTGCTTTTATAGGGAAAAGCTGCCCATAACTGCTGGTTTAGGATCAGTTTCCCCTTAATAGTAGTAAATTGGCAAAACAGATTTGAAAAGCGATCCAGTGCGAATCTGTGTTGGAGAACCTCAAAGGTTTCTATTTACTACATGTTTTTGCAGCGTTGAGCAATTTAGCCAATCAGAAACATATCTGTTGGTTTCTTGAACGCAATGGCCAATCAGATGTGTTTAATTTAATAACTCATTGGCCAAAAAGCGAGTGTTTTTGTTCAGCACATTCGCGAATCCTCTCATTATAACAAAAGAGGAGTAGACACAATGTAAATAAATGAATCATTGTGCAGTGTATACAGCTTAATTGATTATAAGGGAACTTTGTGAGATTGCGATTAACTAAACAAGAGTTTCAGAGGCAATCTCCAGCCTCAAGTGGAGGAGTTTAGTACATGAATGTTGCGGGTGGGAGCGGGAGAAACTGAATCCCACGAGAGCGGGAATGAAAAATCAGTCCCACGTGGGACTCTAGTTCCAACACACCAAACAAACAAGAGACAGTTGATGTACAGTTGAAAATATAGAGTTAATCCAAAAGATATGAACTAAAGTTAAGAGAAGTATAAGACAGCATCTAGGAGAGACCTGTGCTGAGCGGGGCAGCTGTGTCCACTGCAGACGTGGCAGTGCTGGGGGCGGAGTCTGCAGTGGCAAATGAGCTCAGCTGAGAGGGAAATTGGGCGGGGCCAGCTTCCAGTAGACGAGACAGTGTGGGAGCACCTGAGAAACATACACACACACGATCCACAGAGAGAGAGCGTGCTAGGCGTTAAGCTGGAACAGATACCCATATCATGACAAATACTGAAACACAAAGATGCTGATCATACAGAATTTGTCACTTTGCTAGACTCGAACGTTGTCGAGATAATGCCAGGTTCACGTGGCTACGCGCAAGCGATAAATAATTCTTTATTATAAATTTGTACGTTTTGTTGAGGGTTGGTTTATAAAGGACTACACGCCTGCGCACATACATATTCAAACGCGCATGTGCACGCCGTCTGCGTTTTTGTGGGTTTGCTTAAAGAGATGACCTTTTTTTCTAAAATTTTTAAGGCTTATACCTTTGAATCTATTTCAGTGTTTGTGTTCTTGAGTCCGTAGGCACTGTTTTGTACACTGTTTAATAGCGGGCCGGAGCATGTGAGTGTTTTCTGTTAGAACGGTGTCGTGTAAGTTAATAACTAATGATCTTTGCAACTAGCCTGACTTCGTCGAGAATATGAGTCTGAAACTCCTCCGTAGGGCTTTGATTATGAGGTGTGTCGTAACCGAACCAGGAAAAAAAAAACTCTGCACTCAATTGGATAGTCGGTAGACCTACAACCAATCAGAGCAACGCAGTCAGTCAACTACAGAACTTTTCAACTACAGAACTTACTTATTTTAGAAGTAAAATAATGCGTGTCGCTTATTTTACTTACTCCTCCATGAGTGCGACCAAAGGAGAAACCACAACGACCACAGGCTTTTCATTACGTCCCATCTTCTTAGCGACCGTCAGAGCCAGATGATAAGTTACACTTTTCCCGAATCATGTAGGAAGGACGCCAAAAATATCTTTCCGATCGACAAATGCCTTGATTGCAGTTCTCTGTTCGTCTATTAAAATGAATGCGCTGTCGATTTATTTTACAACAGAATCTATACATCTCAATTCTCCAGCTGCAGTCATCTTTGAGGGAGACCAGTTAGCGCTCTTTGATAACGTGATGATTACGTCCTTGCAGATCATCTGTCCATCATCGTATAAAGCCCGCCCTGGCAATTTGATTGGCCCGAACGTTTCTTGTCTGATCATAATTACTCCTCAATGGATCGAGTCCAGACCGAACTTCCCGACCAAAAAATGTTGTGGGCAAACTCGGAGTTCGGACTGGCATCCAGGCTACTTTGCAACGGGAGTGAATCAATCAATCAAAACTAACTTTATTCTAGAGCTGATGTAATTTCCTATTATCACTGTAAAGCTGCTTTGAAATAATTTATATTTTTAAAAGCGGTATATAAATGAAGGTGACATGACATGACAGATAAGTGCATATGAATCCATACCTGTAGCTGCCTGAGAGGCAGGAAGTGAGGAAGTCATCATCTGATTATCGTGACTTCCTGTAAGTTGACTAGATGGAGATTCTCCCTCAACAGCCTGCAAAAAAAGATGTTCTGTAGATTACCATCTTTTAAAAGCAGTTGGGCCAGATTTACTAACAGCTTGCAGCGCAAACCCTCTTTTGGCATTGAAAAACTACTGTCAGGATTCACTAAAGACACACAGTTAAAAATTGTAAGAGATAAATTGCTTCACCGCATTTGTAGGAGTTTCCATTTTAGGTGCAAAATATAAATAATAAATATGAATAATCCAAATTAAACATGATGACTTGTAAAAGTAAGTACACATTGATGGCCTAAGACACGAAACGAACGGTTTGTGTGAGAAAACGAACAGTATTTATATCGCTTTTACCTCTTGTAAGAGAGTCAATTTTACCTCAATGCACCCCCGCCCTCCTGTCACTTGGACGTGGCTGTGGTTACAAAGGGTTAAAAAAACGATATAAATACTGTTCGTTTTCTCACTCAAACCGCTCGTTTCGTGTCTTAGGCCATCAATGTGTACTTACATTTACGAGTCATTAAATCATGTTTAATTTGGACTTCTCTGTGCACGCTCTTTGAGGTGGTGACCATAGACCTCCATTATATGACTGACAGACAAGAACGGTTTGACCTAAAAATATCAAAATTGAAAATACTGCGGAAACAAAGACTTGGATGCCCTTAAGGTAAGCTAAAACATACCAAAAATTAATTTCAAAAGTGAACTATCCCTTTAAACGGTAGTGTATGCCACATTTTTCTTGTTGTCGAGGAAAATCAGCAGAATAGATTGAAATTATCATAAAACTTATGATTAAATTATCCAATATATTTTTTACAGTTTTTATAAAACTCAAGATACAATGGACAGGCTATGTGTAGAACTTTGTAAATGAATCGATTTCTTTCGAGCTCGTGTGCGTGTGCGTGTGCGTGTGTGTGTGTGTGTGTGTGTGTGTGTGTGTAGAATTCTGACCAGTCTGGGGCTGGTGGGCAGGAGACTGCCTTTCTTCAGCAGTTCTGACAGGAGAGGGGAGGGGGGTGGAGTGATTTTCTGACCCAAAAGCTTCTTCTGTGTCGATTCATCTAGCAGAGACCCCAAACTCGCCTCCACCACAGCAGGACCTGGCAGCTCCGTCAGCGGCACAAACACTGACGATCCTGCCCCCTGCACCGGGGACAGACGATAGTTAAAATAAATGTATTTTAAAAAGAATAATAAAAAAAACAACAACAACTCACAGTCGTGCTATGATCTTCAGATGAATCTCCGATTGGAAAATCCAGGCTTGGAGAGCAGGCCCCAGACGGGGAACGCACAGTCACACTGGGCACACGTTTAGGAGTGTTCTTCACTGCCAGCCTGGCTGAATAGAAAAGATAAACAGCTCTTACTATGAAGCATTTATGAATGACTATTCAGAATATAGAATCAAACAGAATCTCGGATATGGACTGCTTTATTAAACCACAATGAGACCACACAAAACATGAAAAAGACAATTCTGATGAAAGCTTGTGGGCTTTCTTTAGTACCCTTGTACGCTGCATCTGTGGCCTTTCTTTTCACCTCAGCTTCTTCTTCCTCGTGTTTTCTGCTCCTAATGAAGATCCAGAACTTAAATCACTAAACCAACAAACATTCACTTAAAGGGATAGTTCATCAGAAAGAAAAATATCCACATTTAGAACTTTATAAACTAGAGCCAATAGACCCGGGTTCAAATCCACTGTGAGACACCAATGTGTCCCTGAGCAAAACACTTAACCGCCAGTTGCCCCAGAGGCGTGCGACCTCTGACATATATAGCAATTGTAAGTCGCTTTGGATAAAAGCGTCAGCTAAATGAATAAATGTAAATGTAAATCTGAGATGAGCCCAGAGAACTCAGTGTTCACCTCACCTATTGCCAATTCACCTTTATTTTGCTCGTCTCAACTTTTTTGGAGTGTGTTTCAGCCATCCAAATCAAAATGTGTCTATTTTTCAATCCAATCCAATCCACTTTATTTCTATAGCACATTTTACAAACAGAAAGTTATCAAAGTGCTGCACAGAAGATTCAAACATACAAAGCAGTTAACATACAATTTTATAAAAAGAAAATAAGAGCATCTAAATACTAAAATACAGTAAAACAATAAGACATCAGAGGACCACACAACTCACACAGAATACTATTCATTTGGTTGGTGAAAACACTGAAAAAAACCTGAATGGAAATTAGAAATGTTGCATTGACAACTAAATGAATTAAATGTTGACGTTAAAGTACAACAAATGCTAAAATTAAAATAATTAAAGCAAAAGTATATAAATACTACTAAAATAACTTCCCTATATCAATCGCATGCCTTGTTATGATAGCTTTGTGTGAACATAATGATGGTAACTATGAACTGTTGTTGTATAAAATATCCATATTAGGTTCTTTAAAAAAAATCAATAATAAGATAATACTTACCATAAATGACACCTATTCCTTTAAATGTGGTATATTTATAACTGCTTACCGTGTAATTTCCTCCCATAGCTCCTGAAGTTTGGAGTCCAGATGACCCGCCTGGATGAGTTCAGTTTCTCTCTTCAGTTTCCTAAAGGGACAGTGATAGAGTTACGGTCAGTCGACAGTAGGAAATGGTCCATGTGGACATTTGGTACCTGTGCTTCTCTTGTGTGTCCTTTATCAATCGCTTCAACTCCTCTATCCTCTCCGCCGTCAACCTGCGAACGATCACATCCTCCACCGTCTCAACCACCTCCCCTTTCTCACCTCGCTTTCTTCTGTGAACATACACACACACACTCACCATTAACTGCTGTCGGGAATGGAGTGAGTGTTGGAACGCAGATGAACAGGAAGTGGACTCACTTTGGCGCCTCGGTTGTCTCCAGGAGCTCAGAGTATTGTGATGCACAATGCTATGAATCAGTGAGGAAAAGAAGAGAGAGAGTGTGTTATATGCGTCTTATTAATTGAATTTTAAAGGAACAGTTTACTTAAAAAATACAAAGCATTGGAAGACTTGGAAAACAATGCATGAATCATATGGGATATTTTTATCATGCTTTTTTGTCCATTTTGGGGCTTGAAAACCACATTTGCCATCAACTTGTGTTGTATGTGACTTCAAAACTAATTTTCTGTTCCAACCAAGAAAAATGACATACAGGTTTAGAACGAAACAACAGAATTTTTAGAAACAGAAGAATTTAAATTTTTGGATGAGCTTTTCATTGTCATTGGATTTTTTTTACTGCACACTTCCCCAATACCTTCTGAGAGAACCAATCAGGAGGGCGTCCAGGTTCTGCAAATGGCTTAATGGCTCTGCTCACAGACACCCTAGAACAACCATTGTACAAAAACATGACTATGATGTTTAAATTAATTTATAATGAACTAACTAAGAAAGAATAAGGTGAAGTTTAGCTAACTGAGCATGTTTCTTTAAAGAACAATTGTAGAATCCATTATACAATTATTTATTTTATTAGGAAAATTAACTAAATTTAGTTATCTAGTAATCTGCAAACTAAATTTATAACAATTTTAAATTACTTATTTTAAATTAATGAACAAATAAAATTACTTATTTTAAATTAATACATTATATATATATATAGCAAATATTTATTTATAATGAATTTACATTCTTCTAGTAATGCAAAGCTCTAAACAATTTTAACGAGTAGAAATTGTGAGTCTTTTTTTTATTATTCTTATCCTTAATCCCTAGAAAAGTCACGGAGCCTTTGAATATATTTTTGTGTTCAATGGGGGACCTTGAAGTCCAAAAAGTTTGGGACATCTGAATTAAAGCTATAATATAAATATAAAAATAAAATCACCAGTTTTGGTCTCCACTCTTCATGACAGAGGAGGCAAGGCACAGCTTTTCCCTAATTGACCATGGCTCTGTTGGGCCCAACATCAATTTATGTTCTGTCCAAAGAATGAAATGGCAGAAAACACAGAGAAAAAAATGCATTTCAGGTGTAAACAGCATTTAATCATATGAGTATGTGCTACGCTGCCAGATGATGAATGGGTCAGCAGTTTGACAACTAATAACGGTGCCATTTTAGATGGTCGAAGCATCGTCGGCGTCTCACACTCCTCTAACAGATGGTAAATGTGATGTACTCACGAAAGCTAGTATCATGTAGTCATAAATGTGCCATTTTGGTAAAGCGTCCGGTGATTTGACCAATGAGCGTCATTCGCCTTAATCAATGACTTCTGTGCGCAAATCCCGCATCACGGCGGAAACGCGCACCGCTGTATCCATTATGCACGCGCTTAACATGCATCAATTATAATCTGCCCTCTGCCCCATGCAGGACATATGCCGTACATGCATGTTTATGATGAAAACATAGACAGCAATACTCACTTCCAACTCCGCTCGCCATTTTGTCATGACTGGACTGTTTTCTATTGCTCCTTTGGCATGACAAGTGTCTGGCTATCAAATGTAAATGTGCATATCCGGTGTGAATTTTCCAACAATCATTTTGCAATAAGGTCTGCGTAACCTCAATGTGGTTAAGTCACATGTGCATTGCTGAATTTATAAAAGCCTGTTATTTTGACCAGGATTTTGCGCTGACAATTCCATATTTTCTTAATACTTGAAGATATTTAAATGTCATTGAATGGCGTGCAGTTTACAATAACTAAATATATAATAATAATAATTGGCAATTTTGTATTATTTTCTTTTCCTGCTCAGTAAATTCAGTTGTGAAAGTTTCTTTCTAAAAAATAAATAATAATAATAATAATAATAATAATAATAAGGTTACTTCCTGGTGCTTATCTCATGGTGCTTATCACCCGTCTATGGGAATGACATTTTGATTTTGGAATGTAAAGAACAATCCATTATGCAATTATTTATTTTATTTAGAAAATACCATACATAAAAAACAAGTGGACACTTTCCAAACCACTGTTCTTACATTTATATATATATATAAATTATACATACACTTTTTGGAACAAACTAAAGACAAAACAAAAAAGCACTTAAATATATGTGACTTTTTTTCTGGCAGTTAATGTTACTGTGACTAACAATGTAATGTACTGAATAATATAATTAGACCAATGTGTTGTGAATTTAAAAATAAATAATTATTTTGGAATCAACATCAGTGCACGCAAATACGTTACTTTGGATCATTTAATTGCATTATGGAATGCCGAGGCATTATAAAGAGCGCGAAGTAAAACAAATGTATTGTTAACCAAAACATTAATATGAAGACTTAACGAGTGGATTCACATGAGAGGCGCCTTCGAAAATAAACAAATAGCTTTTATTTTGACTGGCTGACCCTTACAGGAAGTAAAAATAATAACATGTTAAGATACCTTTATTCAGAACGTAAGTTACTATCTGTTGGTATAGTTTGCCCTGTATTTCAATTCGTGATTTTACTAATCACGAATTGTAATTTTTCTAAAATGTATAAAACACTGATCATGTATTTTGAACACAATGTGTGTAAAATGTGGTGTGTTTGTGTGTTTTTTTTTTTTTTTTTTTAAAGCGCCGAAAGTATGTAGTATGGAGGGGGATTAGCTCAGATGGTAGAGCGCTCGCTTAGCATGCGAGAGGTAGCGGGATCGATGCCCGCATCCTCCAATGTTTTCATTTTCCTGCAAATCTGTTTTCGCTATGCCTAATATAAAAAAACAATGACATTGATTTTTGTTTTTACTTAATAATAATTTATAACAAAAAAGGTTTTTATAATAATAACACTAGCTGCAAATAGTTTTGCATACTTGATTTTCCTAGCCCAAGGCAGCATTCAGGGCAGCTATAAGCCGAGTGGTGTTGCCGCTGATGTACGGAGTCCGGACGGCAACAAAGTTGCGCTGTTGAGGCTCGCGCAGTTATTTATACCCTACACATCACCAGAGTGCTGTTTTCCCGAATGGCTACTTACATTTTTAGACTGTTTTTGTTCTGTTTCAGCAGCGAAAATAGTTCCAAACAACAGCGCATCTCACAGCGACACTCACCCATGATTCATTACTGAACGATTCAGCGTTTTGAACTAATCTCTCGAGTCAAAGATTCAATTAACCATTATTAAACCGCCTCATTCTGAATAAATCAGCCGTTTGAACGAATCGTTTATGAATGACTCAATGACTCGCTCATTAAGTGGTCGCCTGCCGCCTCCTACTGGCGGTTTAGTTTCAAAGTATCTTTCTTTTCAACAATCCTTATTTGTATATTAAAAAAAGTATTTAAACCAATATCATTATCTCATTTAATACAGTTATAATATTTAAATGTAAATTATATAATTTTATCTTATTATTTTAATTGAATGTATTAATAAAATGTAAGAATTTGAAATGAAATTTACATTACATAAAATTAGTGGAAAAATTATTCCAATAAGAGTGTTTTCAGAAATGAAACATTGACAATTTAAGTTTAAAGGGAGTAAAGCCTCTGTTTAGGCAACAAAGGAAATGTAATTAATTTTGACAAAAGAAGAACTTTTCATTTAGGCTAAATAAATGTTAATTTTAAATCAGCCTACTCCAGTGTGATATGTTGCCATATTATCATGCTTAATTGAATAATTGTAATGTGATGATCAGATGCAGATATCTAAATCAAAGAATATGGTTGGTGGTTTGATTATTATTTATTTTCAACAACAGATTTGAGTTACTCAAAGCACCAGATTAATTAATTTATCTTTAAAATGTACAAAATTTTCTTCCGGGGGCACATGCCCCCATAGTGTTATGATTTTTCCACCTCTGCTTCATTTTGAGCCACGAAAAAAACCCTGACATTGGTCCATGGTGTAGCAACTTCAGATTTTTTTATAATTATTTTTAATAATTAGGCTTACGTACATTTTAGGGGACCCCCCAAGAGTCCTAAGTCATTTCGAACCCTGCATAGGCCTGCATTATATAGATTAGTGGCTTAAAACTGCTTAAAAATGTACTGTTTTAGGTGTCCTATGTGTATAAAGTAGCAAAGTGTGAAACTTTTAGCCCACAATTATAAAAATAAACATATACGTATAGAAAATAATAACCATAACAACAATAATGTGTAAGCAGAATAAATTTCAGGAATAGACTGTAAGGTTTAGCCATAGACAGTAAAAGGGTTTATTTATTTATTTATTTTAATTTAAAAAAAATTATTAAATTTTCAAAATCACAGAGTTTGATATTAAGTTCTTGACATTTCTTTTACACATTTTCACAACTGATAAGTATAACATGAAACAACAACAATTTGGGGGGGGGGGGGGGCAGAAAAGAAAAGGAAAAAAACAAAAACACAAAGATAAAGGACATCAGAGGCATTAATTAAATTCCTTTAGCAGAGATACAGATCTTTGGGCTTTTCGATTTTTTAAAAAAAACTTTACAGACTCAAAATACATTTTAAAGGCTGCTTTAAAATGGGCAAAGTTGGACAAACAATGTTCGTTTGTTTGTTTGTATGTATGTCTGACTGTTAAATAAAAAAAGGAGCAAAGTTGGGTTTTGAGTTACTCCATTTTGATAATAGAAACAAATCGATAACATATATTTTTCTTATAGAAAAGTCAAATTCATTTGTATGAAGTAAGACATTTGACAAATTTAAGACAAAGTTGCAGTTAATATTAACACCTAGAAATTGAGACATCTCATACCACAAGATTGAAGAACAGGGACATTCAAAAAATAAGTGCACAATAGACTCTCTTTCACAATCCAGATGAAAACGCTCTAATGTGTCTTTCACAGGCTATATTCTGTGAGTAATTTTAAAAGACACTTCTTTCTCCCAAAATATGTCCCACTCAAATGAGGGAAACATATTAACCCAAACATAAACTAATTTAATTAATGATAAATGCAGTAAACAAGTGATTAGATTAGATCTCTTTTTGTCAGTATCTCTTCTCCTCCACCCCCTTGGGTTTGAAGATAGGAAGCAACCATGGCAACACGTTGGTTCCGAATGCGGAAGTGGGCGTGGACAGTCACCGGAAGTTGTAATGAACCTGCGCTGAATGAGAATCAAAGAAACGTTTAAACGTGACCACGCCGAGCAGATAAAATATCAATTTTACCAAGGTATCAGTTCCATTATTCTTTCTCAGAAAAATATAGTTCACGACGCACGGTTTAACCGTTGTTTTACGAGCTTAATTCCTGTTTGCGTTAAAGGAGTGTTTAAATGTGAAGCTGCCGGCCTTTGAAGGCCTACTTGCCCTCTTTGTTTCGCTACTAACATTAGCCGTTGATCTGTTCTAATGCGCCTTTACGAGATAGTCGGTAGATACTTCTTTTTTTATCATTGTAAACATTTACAGTCAGTTATTTTGATGATGCAACACATTTTAAGCTGTTCCCGAGCCAGCTTCCACTAAAGCTTGAAGCGGTGTGGACACCGCTATTATAAATGCTATTAATAGTCCGTGTGCTTGTTGTGTCTGTTGCAACTCAGTCACTGACTAGTGTTTTATAACTATTTGTTTTCTTCATTGAACGTTTTTATTTCCATTGTTTACACCAATCTCTGTTTTTTCTCTAGCTTAAGAACACGTTGATTGTTATCATGGCTGATGATGAAGGATTTGTCGTCCGCGTTCGAGGTTTGCCTTGGTCGTGCTCCGTAGAAGAAGTTTCGCGGTTTTTTTCAGGTAATAATTTTGAGTCTTCATAATAGCCTTATTATTGCTCAGAAGTTAAGACAAAGTTAATACTTTTGTTTTCAGGCTGCAAAATTGCCAACAATGGAACAGCCATTAATTTCACATACACAAGAGAAGGCAGACCGAGTGGAGAAGCGTTTGTGGAGCTGGAGTCAGAGGAAGACCTGAAAATGGCAGTCAAAAAAGACAGAGAATCAATGGGGCATCGATATGTGGAAGGTATGAAATTGATTCAAAACTTTGGGTCTGTACTAGGGATGCGCCAATATAACAGCCGATGCTGATTAGCAATTCATTTTTTTACTTTATAAACAACTGATGATCAGGGCTGATTAAATCCTATCAAGCAAAAGGTGTCAATTGAAACTGTCTCAAATGTCTCTTGTTGATCATTTGACACTGGAGTAATGCTGATGATAAATTCAGCTTTGCCACCACAAAAAATTAAATAATAATATTTTACAAATTTACTGTTCTTAATCTATTGTTGGTCTTTTCACTTTAAAAAAAAACTTTTGCTGATGATTTACTCACCCCCATGTCATCCAAGATATCCTTGTCATTCTTTCTTCAGTCGAAAAGAAATTAAGGTTTTTGAAGATAACATTCCAGGATTTTTCTCCATATAATGGACTTCAATGGGAACCAAACGGTTCAAGGTCCAAAAGACAGTTTCTAATTGGGTGTTATCCTTTAATTTCTTTTCGGCTGAAGAAAGAATGACATGGATATCTTGGATGACATGGGGGTGAGTAAATTATGAGCATTTTTTTTTTTTAAGTGAACTACTCCTTTAAAAAAAACTTAAATTAAAAATAGCTGACCCCAGACTTTTGAATTTTAATTTTCCTCTATGCTTTTTTTTCTCTTCAGTATTCAAATCAAACAATGTGGAAATGGACTGGGTTATGAAGCACACTGGGCCGAACTGTCCAGAAACGGAGGGAGACGGACTGGTCAGATTGCGCGGCCTTCCTTTTGGATGTAGCAAGGAAGAGATTGTGCAGTTTTTCTCAGGTATATTCAGACTCTATCTTGCAGCCCTTCACATAGTCATCGGGAGAACTAATGGCCAAGCGTAGTCCTTATTGAGGTGAATTTGACTATTCCCATGGTTGCTAGAATAATTTGGTACATTGATTCGTTCCTTAATCCAGCATTGTTGTTCCAAATTATTCTGCTACGTTAGGGATATTACCTTTTTATCTACCAACTCTTGGGATGGCCACTTTATCAAGTCTTAAGCCAAGTTAGTGAAACGCTTGCCTTCTTTTAGGCCATGTTCCCAAGTGGTGGAACTCTCCCAGTAGGATTCATTGCAATATGCCTTTTTGTTTTGTGTTTTTTTTTTTTTTTTTTTAATTCAAGAAAAGAACAAAGCAACACTTGTAAATGGGCATGTGGTTTTATTTAATATGTCCCCGTTGGGGTTATCTGTCCTTGGGTTGAAGGGTTGGAAATCGTGCCAAATGGGATAACATTGCCGGTGGACTTCCAGGGGAGGAGTACGGGGGAGGCCTTCGTGCAGTTTGCTTCACAGGATATAGCTGAAAAGGCTCTAAAGAAACACAAGGAAAGAATAGGGCACAGGTGGGGATGGATGGTTGGATGGTTAAGCTGTTTTTCATGTGGTAAACACCTACTACAGTAAACATTCAAAGTGGTATGCAACATGAACTTACACACGCCACATGGACATACAAACGTCTTTATCAGAGGGCTCGCTGGGCCTTGATGGAGTCCTATTGTTTTGTTTTCTTATGTTTATTTGTGAAGTCATCAGTGCTGAAAGAAAATGTCTGGATTCAAAAAGGCTGAATGCATATTTAGTGTGTAGCAATGGTGCACTTGAGCATCATGGGATTTTCTAATTCTTAAGCATTCAAACGTGTGCCTTGCAGCAGCCAGTTTGAATACCATTTTAGACTGGATCCTGTAATGGGTCTCTATATACTGTCATACAGAAGTAAGCGTTAAAGAGTTTAATGCATGAACGGCGCAGCAAATTTTAACGTCGTTTAATACTTAGAATTCTACAATTTTGGGATACAGAAAAGTATTATAAGTATAGTCAGTGCTGGGTAGATTATTTACAAATTGTAGTCCACTACTAAATTCAAATTATAGGAAAATTGCGGTTAGTAACGTGATCGTTACAGATCTACTGAAGCTAAAAAAAAAAGGTAAATTGCAAAAAAAATTTAATATCCCACAATTCTGTTTATATGTCGACTCAAAATTGTGAGAAATAAAGGCAAAATTGCAAAATATAAACTCAGAATTGTGAGATATAAACTTAGAAAGGGCTGCACAATATTGGGGAAAAAAATTCTGCAATATATTTTGAAAATGATTTTACCATATTAAGTAACCTCTATTTGGAAACAATTCATCATTCTAGAATGATTGGGTGATTTTGTAGGGGAGTGAATCTGCATAAAAATTAACAAATTGCAAACATAGATAAATACAATAGAACAAAGATACAAATTAAAGAAGCTGTGCTCTGATTTTCAGGTAAGTCTAAACCATTTTCAGCAACAGAAATTGAATAATCAAATCTAAAATAACACTGCAATAGTCTTCACTGTGCAAATTGAATATAATTAATCTGACCTGTGTTAAAGCTACAAAAGTGATTTTCTCTTTGTGTTTTATTTGATTAACAACAGGATAATTAGGATGCTGCCACTTTAAGTCCGAAAGCACAGATCTGATATACTGACACCCATCCCTCTTCTTTCTCAATTATTTACATTCACGTGAGCCATAAGTGACTGTTTATGAGGATACTCACAGAGATGGGCATTTTGACATAATTTGTGCTATAATAACGGAAAACACATGCAAGTGATAAGCTTTCACTCTGTGATGGTTAAACTTTGCAGTTAATCCGAGAATCGTGCATAATATATCCTGCAATGTGACTCCCTTATTCGCACATTGTGATATCAATGCTAAAATGAAATTTATTGTGCAGCCTTAAGCTTGGAATTGTTAGATGAAATGTCTAACTCCTTTAAAAAAAAAAGCTTGAGCTTCCATAATCTATATTACATTGAGTTGAATAGGATTATCCTGTACCATAGTAATATAGATTTCCGAAGAGAACAAATCTAAAAATATTCACTGAAAAAAAAAAAAATGCATTAAACATTACGTCAGTGTTTTCCAAACTGGAGTTTGTGAAGGAACTGCAGAGGGTTTGTAAGTTGATGAAAAGGTAACAATTAGACCATAAAAATATAACACCAAAAAAAAAATATATATATATGCTATCTATGTGGCCTCTGACTCATGCAGTAATACCATAAAATTCTAAGATTTTCTCAAAGCAATCTGCAGTTTTAGAAAGGAAAATTTAAAAGAAAAAAAAAATTGGTGAGAAAATGAATTTTGGATTGTCTGCCATTTTGTAAATGTGTTTGTTTTAAATCTGATAACAAACTGTTACTACCCAGCACTGGGAATATTTTAAAAGGTGTATATATATCTATATCAAATAAGGCCCCAAGGTTCTTTTATAAATCTAGAAGTGGAGACAATTCTGTGAAATGGATGCTATTGAGCTCTCAAATGCATGGATATTATTATACATGTTGAGCAGGTGAAGGTCCAGATTTATTTTGTTTGCAGTTGATTTAACTCCTGATCAGGAGTGTTTTGTGATGAGTTCATGCATTGCACCTGAGTGCTCATCTGTATGTTTGTAGGTACATTGAGATCTTTAAGAGCAGCCGAGCTGAAGTGCGGACACATTACGAGCCCCCGCGTAAAGGCATGAGCATGCAGAGACCTGGGCCTTACGACCGACCCAGCGGAGGGGGCCGGGGCTACAATGGCATGAGTCGCGGGGGATCTTTTGACCGGGTGCGACGTGGAGGATACGGTGGAGGTGAGACCAGTTTCTGTAGATGATGTGCCACATTTTATCCTACTTGCTTTGAATTCGCTTGTCTGCTTATTTTTTGAAATAGGAGTGTCAGATGGACGTTATGGTGACGGTGGTAATTTTCAGAGTACCACGGGCCATTGTGTTCATATGAGGGGACTCCCTTACAGGGCAACAGAACCTGACATCTACAATGTAAGTTGCCTTTGTTTGATTTGCTTGATCTTATGACTTTATATGAAAATTACGTTCATTTGTAAATATTCAATAATTGGGTGTTAAATGCACTTTTTCTTTGCAGTTTTTCTCTCCTCTGAACCCGGTGCGTGTGCACATTGAGGTTGGTCCAGATGGGCGGGTAACCGGCGAGGCTGATGTGGAATTTGCGACACATGAAGATGCAGTAGCTGCAATGTCAAAGGACAAAGCAAACATGCGTAAGTTTGGTGTATTCTGATTTGTTTTTGTGTTATTGATGTTAAGATTCAAATCTTAAATCTCTTTGTTTTCAGAACACCGTTATGTTGAGTTATTCTTAAACTCAACGGCAGGAGGCAGTAATGGGAGTTACGGGGGGCAGATGATGAGCGGAATGGGTAAGTTATTAGTTCAACTGTGGCTTTTTAAGCTATACAAAGGGCAACTTGCTGTGATATTAAAGGAGTAGTTCACTTTTAAAAAAACTTTTGCTGATAATTTACTCACCCCCATATCATCCAAGATGTCCATGTCTTTTGTTTTTTCAAAAAGAAATTAAGGTTTTTGATGAAAACATTCCAGGATTTTCTCAATTTAATGGACTTCATTGGGAACCAAACTGTTTCAGTGCAGCTTTAAACGACACCAGACGATGAATAAGGGTCCTATCAAGTAATCAGTCATTAAAGAAAAAAAAACGTTTTATAAGCACAAATGCTCGCCTTGCTCTGTTCCGTGATGAGTGTTCGTGACTCCTGTTCAAACTCGTTCATCAAAATGAACAAATCTTTTTTCGAGTCATGACTCGAAGGGTCCTAGATAAGACCCTTATTCATCGTCTGGTGTCGTTTAAAGCCTTTTGAAGCTGCACTGAAACTCTCATTTGGACCTTGGAACAGTTTGGTTCCCATTGAAGTCCATTATATGGAGAAAATCCTCAAATGTTTTCATCAAAAACCTTAATTTCTTTTCGACTGAAGAAAGAAAGACGTGGACATCTTGGATGACATGGGGGTGAGTAAATTATCAGCAAAAGTTTTTTTAAAAGTGAACCATTCCTTTAATATCATATTAGAACAGCATGCAACAGTCATATCTTATTCTCTATTCTAAACGCTTTTAATGGTTTTACAGATGAAGCAGCTGAGACTTAAAGGACTAGTTCAGTATTTTGCACTTAAAGTCCTGTATTAAGATCGGACAAATGCTGCTGGCCCGGGAATTTTTGGTTTCTGTGGTTGCAACCCCCCACCTACCTAATGGTTGCATAGGTGCACAATCCTTCCTAAAACGCAATAAATTTGTTCACAAAGACGTTAAACTCACCGAGTGGTCAGGAGTGTTGATATCCTCACACAAATCGCTGCAAAAGATGCTTTCCAACAGGTTTTATTGTTGTCCAAGTCAAATGGAGTTGGACAAAAACTACGATACCGAACTTGTCCTTTAACTAATGCTTAATAAATATCTATAACATTTGTATTATAATATTATAACAGTGTAATATTTGTTCTTTCTAGGAAACCAGTCGTCTTATGGGCATGGAGGGCAGCAGATGAGTGGAGGCTACACTGGTGGGTACAGCAACCAGTCTAGCATGGGAGGCTACAATGACTACAGTGCGTTTTAACTTTGTACTAATTATTTAATGTATATTTTCTAATTTTGCACACTTACCTGGTTCTCACATGTGTATTCCTGTACCTCAACAGATAGCGGGGGTGGCATGAGCAACAGTTATTATGGCGGCAGCCGTGGCTCAGTTGGCATGAATGGCATGGGAGGAGGCTGGGGCATGTAGATGCATCTACAAGAATATATTTTAGTGTCGGTTTGTCTCGATTCTGCTGAGGCTGTCTGTTTTTTTTGTTCTTTGTGATGACGACTATGGGAAGAATCAGATTCACTCCTTGTCCACCTGCACTCTGAACCTCTCAACGTTGGAATCAGTATTATATTTCCTGCAATTCCTGAGTTGAAGGGTCAGCCGTTGAGCTCAAGCCGTGGCGATTGTCCAGTAATGCTTGTAAATATCCTCCATACATATGGTTCACTTCAGAGACACTAGAACACCAGCCCCGCATGGCATGAGGTGCCGCAACTCCACTTTTTATAATGCGGAAAGAACTTTGTTGAAATTGATTTTTTTTAAAAACTGGAAAATGTTTTTCTTTTCTTGTCTGGCTACTTACAACATGAATATTTTAATTTTCATTATTGTAGATGTCGCAGTTCCATCTATTGGTCTGTCTTTGACTTCTCATATGTATGGTAAATAAACATTCACAAATGTATTCTCTGCTCCTTTTTCTTAAAGTAAAGGTCCAACAATATTGTAGTTTAAAAACTAACCAAATTAGTAGATTTTGAGTGTTTGAATCTATATGATTTATGTCTGCATTTTGTCAGATTATTTTTGAGCACAAGGTGGTGCCAGTGATCCCACTGAGTTTAATTAAAATAATTTAATAAACTTAATCATGAACACATTCTTTGTTTTTACAAAAAATATTTAAAAGTTGAATTTAGACATTTTTAACTTGTCTTAACTTTTTAACCTCTGACATATTTCCAAAAACAAATCATTGGCGTACAGTTAGAAAACTTAAAACATTTTGAAGCGTCTTGACCATATATTTTACAAATATTAGACTATTGGTTCCCTGGAAATATTCAGTTTAAGCACGTATAGCAGTTCCAAACCAGTGGACAATGACCAAACCAGCTAACGTTACGAGTTGGTCATACCAATTTAAGTTTAATATGGTTTTTGGAACATGATAAGTAGGTCAACCGTCTTCACCTAGCAACTAGTTGCCATAGAAAAAATAACTACTGGACAATAAAACGGTGAAATCCCTTCAAATTAACGATTTGTCAAATTATGATTCAATCTACCTCAATGTTAGCGTAGGTTTTTAGTGTTGAGGTGTGGCTGGACAGTGATTCATAGGAAATGTGTGTCGACTTGGTCTATATAACCAACGGCGCGCGCTCTTAGTCCCAGCTCGCAGTTTGACACAGTCCCCAGCACGCGCATTTGCGTGCCAGTCGCGGTCGGTGCTGGTGGCACGGAGGTTCAGTGAGACCAACTGATCTTCCAATATCTCGGATTGTACTTGAAAGGAATATGGATAAGTTGCGGCTTGTGATCTTTATCTCCCAATGTTTCGGTGAGTGTTTAAAACAATGACTCTCTCTCTTTTTTCTTTTTTTTTTACAAAATAGGCTGTTATAACTTGCACGCGGACCTGCCCAATATTTGTCACTTGGTACGTGGTTCTTAAGTTATAGGAATATAAATTGATTTTTTTTTTTTCTTTTAAAATAATGATTTCTTGCTTCAGTGAAATGTGCTTTGGACATATTTCTGGTTTTGTTCCCTATTTATTCCGTGATTTATTTTATATTTTACATTATGCACGTATCTATAATCACCATCAGCTTTATTGCCATGTTTATCTTCTACATATTTTCTGTATCAACTAAGATACACAAAATATGTGTTTCAGATGTATAAAAAGTGTCTTGTTCTGTTCCAAAAAAACAAAAAGAAATATACTTAATTAATAAATTGATCATTTTAGGAAAATATCATATTCACAAAGCCAAATTTAGTAATTCAAAACCTTCCTTTATTGCTTTTGGTAAAGAGACAGAACAGTACATCAAATCCATTTATGATTCACAAAATAAGAAGGCTGAATATATTTGAAGCTTCCCCTGGCTCTGTTTTTGTTTAATATTGCGTTTTCTGTATTAATGACTTTATTTGTGTCTTACTGTTTGTATTGTTAAGATTTAATAAAGAAGGGGGAAAAAAAGTCTTGTTCTGTTCCAGTGTTACTCAAGGTGTGCAGTGGCGCCTCTGTGGACAGGTATGAGAGTAGCAAATCCAGAACAACAGTGGTCAACCTCTTTCACACTCCTGAGAAAACAAACACAACAGGCCACCAGCTCCACAATGAGACAAATGTGTATTATGAGGATGAGGATGATGATACTTATGAGGATGATTATCTATCTGGAGATTATGACCTCAGCAAGCCAAAAGGTAGTGTTGCTTCTTTTTAACGAATGCTTTTTTTAAGTTAGTGCTGCATGTCAAATTTATTAATCTCAATATATCGCATACAACTTCGTGTCCATATACACACAGATATATATACATACGCATATATATGATATAAACACAAACTTTTATGTTAGATGCAATTAATCATGATTAATCCATTTGCCAGCACTATTTTAGTGGTCAACTTGTTTTTAATGCCGAAAGCTAATACTGATATCTTATGAATTTCAATAGACACCATTTTACACAAGTACTCACCAAAATAAGTAATAAAAAGACACTAGAATTGGCACTTCTGTTAAATTGTTTTAACAAATTATTTCAAATATGATATCATATTGTATTATAAAATACAACTAAATGTTATGTACTTATGCATGAAATTAATGTAAAAAAAATATTCAATGATTGTGTAAGATATTTTATTAGATATTAGATCATCACAAACTGACATCACTGTCCTTTCTTGCTCAACAGTGGCATTTTCCACCAAATCCAAACATCCGTTGGTGATGCCCACAACTAAGAAGAAGACAACAAAAGGAAAAAGGAGGGGCAAAGGAAAAGGCAAGGGGAGAAAGAAGAACCCCTGCCTCGGGGAGTACAAAGATTTCTGCATTCATGGAGTGTGTCAGCATCTGAGGGAGTTTCACATTCATTCTTGTGTGTGAGTTTCATGCAGTGCGTTTGTTCTTCTTCCACCTTTTGTTGACAGAAAAAAAAGTGTCGTTCCTCCTGATCGTTATTTAGCAAAGGCTTGACATTTACATTTATTAATTTAGCAGACACTGTTATCCAAAGCACCTTACAAATGAGGAAAGATTAAAAGACATGCGGTTAATCATAAGAAACAAACAATATCAGCAGTGATGCAATACACAGTTTTAACAGTAGACAGAATAGCTTTTATAGAATAGGAACAGTCAGAATCTAATTAATGAACTGATCTCTCTCCATTTTGAACTGTTGAATGATCTTTCTCACAGATGTGATGCCGGTTACTCAGGGGAGAGATGTCATTTATTCACCCTACCATCAGCTAAGGTGGAACAGCGTTACAGCAGGACCACAGCTCTAGCTGTCGTAGCAGTGGTTCTGTCCCTCATGTGTCTCGCAATCATTGCTATTCTGCTGGCACTAAGGTATGATACCATGAATCAGCTTTCTCTCAATCATTAAACTGTTAATGTTTTACAACCTTCCTAAGATATTCAGCTTTCTGTTCTTACAGGTTTCACAAAAAAGATGATGCTGATGTAGAAAGTGAAGAAAAGGTCAAACTTGAGGCAATGTCAATATAGTAGTGATAAGGAAAGAAAGGTAAATAGTTCTCAATGAATGCTCAAATTTGTCCATTATTTGTTAAATATGAAGTGTATATATATATATTAGTGCTGGCAAATCAATTACTCGCATATAACATAAAAGTTTTTCATATCAAAAGTTTGATATGTCACACAGATACTGTATATAAACACAAAATTTTATGTAAACAAAGACTTTTGATTAATCGATTGGTCAGCACTTTATATATGTATATATATTAGGGCTGTCAAACGATTAATAGCAATTAATCGCATCCAAAATAAAAGTTTACATAATATATGTGGGTGTACTGTGTATAATTATTTTACATATAAATACACACACATGCGTATATATTTAAGAAATATTTTCATGCATATACTGTATATAGATTTATATACAATTTATATTATATATAAATAGTTTATATATAAATAATATTATTTTCCTAAATATATATTCAAGTGTATATATATATATATACACACACAAAATAATTATACACATACATTATGTAAACACAAACTTTTATTTTGGATGCGATTAATCGTGATTAATCGTTTGACAGCCCTAATATATATATATATATATATATATATATATATATATATATATATACATGCACACATTATAATTCTTTATATAATATTTTTTATAATATTAATTGTTGTTTTACAGGATGAAGAAAGTCAAAACAACACGTGACCCATGGATAGATAGCATTATGGCTGAGGAGCAGGGCCATCATTGCTACATTTTTCCACTGGTTATCATTACTTTTCAAAACATTCTTACTCTCCTTTCAAATGGATCCTACATACCTGATGTCCTCCGATTATGGTGGCTGTCAACATCGGCATGAAGGACGTTTCGAACTCTGCTTCCTTGTACAGAGCAATGTTCCTCCACCTGGGGAACATACAGAGAGGACTTAACCGGATGAATGTATTGCAACGTCAATCAAGTTGCTTTTTTGTTCGTACTGTCAGAAACGCCACAAAGCATTTGTAATTATTTATTTATAATATATTAGTTATTTATTTTGATACGTAACGATTTCGTGTACTGAATGCACTGTAAGTTTTGTAAATGTGTTTTTATTGTATGAATATTTATTATCGATAGATACAATCAAATAATGTTCTAGGACTGAAGTTGCTTCATAGACTTTACAATCACATATGGAAAACTCTCCAATAAGGTTTCAATAATATTACAGCTAAACTGTGAAAAACAGATTTACGGAGCTCTAAAAATGGATTATTGTCAGAGGCATTTGTCAGGGGCTTCGTAGGTCTTTTATATGTATTACTGAGAAAGTGTAGCTTAAATTAAGTGAAATAAAAACGAGAAGTTTAATCAAAGCATTTTTGAAGTACTATGTGTAACAAAATAACACAATTTAATTTACTAATTTCAAGCACTGATAACCAAACATTTTCTATCAATGATAATACTGTTGTTTGACTTTAATTAAAACAAATGTCACATTGTGAGTCTGTGCTCATGTTTTTACTGTTTATATTAGAAACTGGAAAAGATATTTGTAAACTTGTGCAATATATATTAGTAGCCTACTTTAAGTAGGGATATGTTGGTTATGTACATGATGAAAGGTTAAATTATCGAGGGGTCACCGGGGTGAGTAAAGAAATGTTATGAATACATCTGATATACTCATTCTGTTTAGTATACTCAAGTCCAAAGTTGGTTTACTGTAGTTTATCTCCCACACAGCAGAAGAAGTCTTCAGGATCCACAATGCAGAACATACATGACTTTACAAGACAAAACAACATGTTGATAATTACAAATATTTTATCTAGTAATGTCGCACTGAGGTGAAACATTCTAGAAGTAGTGCATAATAAGCTGTGAAAAAATAGAAAAGGCAGTAGGCTTAGTGTGACTTTGCCCTTTGTAACAGCATTAGGCTACACATAAACATTAAATATGAAATTTAATAACTCGCGCACTGTTATTTCTCGGCTGCACTATTTTGAGATTGAGGTAGTGCCTAAAATCCTAACGTGCTGTCTATCTAGAGAGCATTTTTGCCCATCAGCTGATATTTCGAAACCGAAAATGCTGTCTATCTATGTACGTTAGGTCTCTCACTAGCTTTTTCTACTAGCGCTTCGTTCGTTTCACGCATGCGCGGTGACTCATTCTTCTCTCAGCATCATGGCGGCTCCCGTAGACCTCGAGTTGAAGAAGGTAAACGGTGGTTTACATGTTTATTCACTGAAACTAAACGGGTTTATTTCTTGGTCATGAAAAAATAGCGAATAAAGGTATTTTTTAAAACTAAGGTAGACTAAAATTTTGGAATGGAACTGTAAAAGCAATGTCTAATGGCAATATAACCTCGGTGCACAAGAAGCCTTTTGATTTTTGTATTTATTTTTTATTTTTGGTAGAAAGTCAAAAATCGTTTTACATGTTTAGTAACTACTGTAAACCCTTTGTAAATTAATATGTGTACATACATAAAAATGTGTAAGAGGCGTCTGTAATTTTCTTAAATTCTTTTTTTGTATTTTCACTGTTGCTGGTCGTTTGTAACTAACGTTATGTTATATTAAGTCTATGGTTACCATGGTAAACCTTTAGCAAAAGTAGACATTGTAGCCTAAACTTTTATGTTTATGTTATTTCTGCACTTTCATTCATAGTCGTGTATGTAGTATAAACCCTCTCCCTGGTTCCTGTGTAATAATAACTCTCATTCACATCCAATAAACATGTTTTAACATGTGTTTGAGTGCATGAGACATGTTAATTATATTACAGCAGATCTCTTTCAATTTTAAACTCCAATCCTCTCATCACATCTGTATGCCACAGGCCTTTGCAGAGTTGCAGGCTAAAATGATTGACACCCAGCAGAAGGTGAAGCTGGCAGACCTGCAGGTCGAACAGCTGAGCCGCATGAAGAAGCACGCCAACCTCACGCATGCAGAGATCACGTCACTCCCTGACACCACTCACATGTTTGAGGGAGCAGGACGCATGTATGTACATTTCTGTTGGTGTAAATTCTGTGTATGAATGAGACCTTTTTTGTTGATTTATTTTGACCTCCTCTTCACTTTTTGCAGGTTCATTTTACAGTCGAAAGATGAGATCACCAAACAGCTTTTGGAAAAGCAGAAGACGGCAGATGAGAAGATCAAGGAGCTTGAGGTAAGTTAGGAGCACAAAAACAAGACAGTTACACACTGTCAAGCACCTCAAAACTGTGTTAGTTACACCTGGAATTAACATCCATCTCTCACAAGTGGCCTATAATAAATAAATACAGGGTAAATATGGTCCAAAGCGTTTTGGAATGCAGTCACTAAAGCCATGTTTTAGAGGTGTGGCATGTGACGCAATGCATTTGTAGTGTAAATGCTAATATGTACTGTAATTGCCTACTCATCTGTGTATCAACCATTGATAAAACAACATAGGTTTTCAAATTTACTGTTAATGTATTATTACTTGAAAAAATTGGTAGAATTTCATAGATATAGATTTTAAACAGAACAATTTCATAATGAAAAATGCATGAATGCCCTCTCAAGTCGTATTTACCACTTGGTAATTTTTACCGATTTAACAAGTTTAACGAGTTTTTAACGATTGGTGCTGTATTCTTTACTATTTTTTTCCACAACAGCTACACATCTCCTTGTCTTGTCGTTAAAGTAGTACATATTTATGAATATGATCATTTAAAGCATATTGTATGTTTTATACACAGCAAAAATAGCTTGTATTCAACTGAAATCCCAGAATTGTCAGCAAGCTCACTATCTAAATAGTTTCCCAATTTTTTTTATTTTACCAATAAATAGGCTAGAATAAACCTGGTGTCCTGTCCTCCATGATTTCCTGTTCTTTCAGACAAGAAAGCACTTCAATGTGACTAGCTCGTATTCACAACGAAATTTCAGATAGCATGTGAAGGCAGCATAAATTGATCAAAAGTGACAGGAAAGACATTTATAATGTTACAAAAGATTTCTATTAAAAAATCTATCATGGTTTCTACAAAATATTTGATAATTGATAATAAGAAATGTTCCTTGAGCAGCAAATCAGCCTATTAGAATGATTTCTGAAGGATCATGTGACACTGAAGACTGGAGTAATGGTTTAAAAATGTAATATTATTTCACAATAGCACTGTTTTATATATTTGATCAAATAAATGCAGCCTTGGTGAGCATAAGAGACATAAACATAAAAAAATCGCACAAACCCCACATTTTTGAGCAGTAATGAACATTGATACAGTGACTTTTAGTAATGCACTCATTTATAAAATGAAAAAAACCATCGCACACCTGCAATTGGTAGGTGCGTAGGAAAAAAACGCCCAAAAAAAATCAGTCGAAAATGTGCCAAAGAGAAGATCCCGCACTATATCAAAATTTGCCTTTTTCGGTCTCTATTAGTAATGCACTCATGAAATGAAAGACCTGAAATCCAATCACAAGCATTCACAGGAAATGCTTTTGAAGTGCATGTGGTGCAGTGGTTGACCACTTCTGATCGAATCACCCGAGATGGATGTTAAAACCAGGTGTAAACAGCCTAGTATCTTGTATTTGTAGTGTGATTTTACCTTTTCTTTTCTCTCTTCTTGAATTTCAAGAAGCAATTAGACTGTTGAATTATTATTAATAATTAATACCATTAGAAGAAACTAGGTTTAGAGATATAAAATGTCTATGTAATTAAAAGGCAATGGCCACATTTAAAGAAGTAACAAAATGTTGAAATACGCTAAGAGAACTTCTATGATTTATCAGTGTAGCTTGCAGCAGGCATTACTGTAGCATGCTCAGAAGCTGAAATGCTTGTGTGATTATGTTTCCCCCTAAATGCTTCTTCCCCCAGTTTTGCAAGTATAATCAGAATTTCACACTTGTTGTTTGTGGGTGGAAAAGCCCCCAGGCTTGTTTTAGCTCCTTGGTGCGATCGGGTGGGTATGTGTGGTACTAATGATGGGCATACACCACAGCGTTCCCATCACTATTGTAAAAACCACATGAGCTACATGGCCCTCATGATATACTTATCTTCTCACAAACATTCACATGCTGCGTGTCATATTATTAGAGCGGTCAGCCTCCCTTTTTCCATTTTGCTTTATTTGACGTGAAGTCTTTATTTGTGAATAATCTACTGCCAACCCCCCATATTTGTTTTCGTGATATAAGTAAATGTTTTGTGAAATTCATAGTATTATAGTCAGTGAGAAAGTTGCACTGGAACTTTGTAGGTGGCCGGAAAACAATTCTGTGAAAGAGCTGATGTGTTCATTCTTGATTTGACTTACCAAGACCTCATTATAAGGAAATGGTGATGACAAATGCCATCGTCGTCATCATCTATGTGTGGGACTCCTAAATGACTGTAATTGATTCAAGTGTTGTATCATGTTTTCCTTTTGTGGGGTGTTGAATCGTAGATTGTCACAGGTTTTCTGAGATGACCAGCCTTCTATATTGTCATAAATAATACTTTTTTGAAAGCTATACTATTTTATTATTTCTGAAATATACTTATTACTATAATACATTTTTCTTATAAATGTTAGTTATAACCCTATCACAGTTACTTTTTCTAAAATATAATTTCTTGTGTACATTGCTGTGTAAAAGTTTAGGGTCTGTAAGATTTTTTATATTTAATTAACATTTTTATTTAGCAAAGATTTATTAAATTGATTAAAAGAGACAGGAAAGACATTTATAACGTCACAGATGATTTCTATTGCAAATAAGTTGTTTTCTTAGTGGTTTTCTCCTAAAACAACGTTTTCCACAAAAATTAAGCGACGCAACTGCTTTCAACATTGATAATAAGAAGAAATGTTCAATTATCAAATTCATCATGTGACAGTGAAGTAACAAATTACATAAAAGGGGTAAAAAAACATTTAAATCATAAAACATTCAACAATATTGCAGTTTTACTGTATTTTTGATCAAATAAATGCAGTCTTGGTGAGCATGAGAGACTGTTGCTGACACCAATTTTGAATAGTGGTGCACTCAACCATTTACAAAAATACGTATTATACGTAAGGGTTAAATTAAACAATGTTAATGCTCGATGTGGAGGCAAAGAAACCACCTGATGCGAGCAGTTAAAATAAGGTTTATTTTTGTCAGTTATGCCTCGTCAGAGCTAGCATATCTGCTCACTTTAAATCATCTTTGCTAAGAAATATAATGTATTGATTCAGTAGTGAATCTATTTCATCAATAAAAGTCGCCGGGCAGCGTTGATAAGTTTGTGTGCTCCTAAATGTTTCTCTGTGTGCGTGCGTAGCTCTATCTCCGATTTCTGTGTGCGAATTTCTGCTTCAATGAAAGCAGTGAAATATTAATGAACTGTGATTAAAGCAACACTATGTAATTTTTTTACCTTAAAGAGGCTACATGCAGCTTTTTCCCCAAAATAAACGTAACAATAGCCTTTTTATTTGACCATTTATGACTCAAACATCTCCTGATGGGCATACTGACAGCTTGTCCGCTCACAGTGGGTGCACCTTTAAGGTGTTTTGAACTTGAGGTGTGAATGTGATTACCTGTGGCTTCATGGGAGGTCCTGTTTCTGACACATCGGCCTCTTATTTCAAACAGATTTCAGATCAGTGCAGTTATTTTTGAACTACATGACATCAGGGGGAAAGTAGCAGGCTTTTACTAGCAACGTCCCTTATCATTTTTTTCCATTTTATTTTTTTTACTCACGGCATGACCCCCGTCATGCGGGAAGTTTTAATAAACCAGCACAGCCTGTCATCGAGGTGTCAACCAATGAGACGTCCTTCTATGGATTTTTGCATGAGGGAAAGAAAGATATTTTAAAACTTTGCAAGTTTGGAAAAGTTAGGGTTAGGAAAAATGGCAGGAAGTTTATTTCCGTATGATGGAAATTTAAAGTCATGTTCTAAAAATACCGTTAACTTTATCTCACAATGCACAATGTTGGTTTAGAGATGGTCCATATCAGACAGAATAAACTGATTAAATCATTCAATGAGCATGTTAATTACTGAAAACATCCCTAATCTTTCAGTATTATCTCACCTCATGTCAATTCTGATGTAATTTCTCATTTATGCCTACCTTTGTGGCAAGTCATCTGCGTGGGTCATATTTTCAGCAGAATCTGTGATATCAGTGCAGATGAATTTCACCTTAATATGAGGAAACAACAGTGACATTTGATGCAGTGAAACATTGGTACATGTGAGACATTTTGGCCCTGTTTACACCTTGCATTAAGAAGCGTTTTGAGCGGATTGCTTTCCTAGTGTAAATACTCATGTGGTCGAATGCGTTCGATCAGCCCATAGACTGTCAAAAATATGGACAAAGCGTCTGTGATGTCACCCATAGACTCTCTGAATCTATTTCATCAATAAAAGTCGCTGGGCAGCGTTGATAAGTTTGTGTGCTCCTAAATGTTTCTCTGTGTGCGTAGCGCTATCTCCGATTTCTGTGTGCGAATTTCTGCTTCAATGAAAGCAGTGAAATATTAATGAACTGTGATTAAAGCAACACTATGTAATTTTTTTTACTTAAAGAGGCTACATGCAGCTTTTTCCCCAAAATAAACGGGTTTGAGGAACGGGTTTGAGGCTGTTTATGGGGGGTATGGGCGGCGCCATACTGGAAAATCTTGGAAAATACAAAATACAAAAGTTTCAGAAAGGATACAGAGGTGGTATGATGTGTTGTGTCCGATCCATCATGGCCGAGACGTCAAATTCACTCGGCGCAGCCTGTTATCAGCTGTCAATCAAAGTTAACCGCCCTTATTTGTCATACGTTTTATATTAATATGATCTAAACTAACAAGTTAGAAAAAAATTCACCCCCCTCACAGTTGTCAGGCACGCGGAACAAAGTCCATGGGACCAAACTGTAAACATATGAATTTATGCTGTGAAAACGGACATTATAACATGACGTCTATGGATATTTGCTCCCTTTTGGGACCGGCCTCTAGCGGATTTGAGATGTATTGCAGTTTATCGCACTTCCGGGTAGGCTTCATCTTTCAGATTAGAATGTTGCCGCTTGGATCAGCCACAAAAGATTGCCTACTCTCCACCTACTGACCTATCGCATAAACATTATGGGAAGGTCTCTAGCCAGACGGATTTAGACCCAAGTTTAGTTTGAGGACGAAAAACATACGTAGCACAATGTTCTCTCGCCATTTCTAACATGCACTCACCGCATTCGCCGCAGTCTGTGAGAGCATAAAAGAAATCTGCTGCGTTTGCTTTCTGTCGTTTCTTTTTGAGTTCATGTGTAAACTGGCCGAGCTTATTGTGTCCGTCAGATCAAAAAAAAGCCATACATTTATCCACCCATAGAACCTCCCCTCAAAGAAATCAGGACAGAAGTGGTTGAAAGAGGACAAAAGAGATGGATTAAAACACCAGGTGTAAACTGTTATGTGTCTGCCTCGTCTACTTGTGATCTGATCTAACAAAACGCATCGTAATACCAGGAGTAATCACCCTTTGTAGATCAGGTAGTCTAGTTCACCTTTCGTCTGGGTCTGATGTCTCATGCAGTCGTTTCTTCATCTCTTTCTAGATCTGAGTCTGTGTTGACAATAAAGATCAACACATTTTTGATGAAGTCATGACCTTGTGCAAGTATTTACCCTTTGGCTATAAACATTGTCTAGCATCTTTTTACGTATAAGGAGTATAAGAAACTAAATCGCCCTTTCTTTCTTTCTTTCTTTCTTTCTTTCTTTCTTTCTTTCTTTCTTTCTTTCGTTTTGATCATTTGAGCCACGGGTTCCTGGTAATAGACATTGGCATGTTTAATTTCATTTTGTAGCTCAGTTTCCACAAACATATTAAGCAGCACAACTGTTTTAAACATTGATATTAATAAGAAATGTTTCTTGATCAGAAAATCAACATATTAGAATGATTTCTGAAGGATCATGTGACCATTTGAATGATAATATTAACTTTAGCTGCTTCTGAATTTGTGTTTTGTCTGAATAAATACTGCATTTGATAAAGAACTTCTCAACCGTTAATTGCGACAATTAATTTTGCCATACGATATTCGTTGCAAGTAGGCATTTTTGTCTCATATAATTTCATATGATGTTAATCAAACAAAAATTGGTGAAATTTTGCCTATTTTTCTGTAATAAAATGTGCTTTGCTTTGAGTGGCACTTTGTATATTTGACGTCAAAGTGATGTGGAAAATGTATTTCCCTGATCAATTTGCATAGTTTGAATAATGTGTTTACTCTCTAATCAATTACCCATCTAGATCCCAACTTTACATATGCAAAACCGTTACTTTGCACGTTTATGTTGCAGGAACTCGTCATTGAAAAGGCAAATGAGTTTAAAGGAAATATACCTGAAGTGTAAATGAGGGCTGTGAGATCATAGGCGTTCACTCAAATAAAGTGTTTCTGAGCTTTGTGTGTGTTCTGCACCGTGTCTGGGCCTGTCTGTCTTTGGCTTCGGTGCACTGGGCAGTTTGGGTGTAATTCCAGTCTCGGTCGTGACATCATTGTGTATAAATGCAGGGCTGGTGAGGTGAACGAGGCCTAGGGTTTCCCTCAACAGGCAGAGAGCGCAACGTGTGATGCAGCCCAACCCCAGTGGAAGAAGTATCTCGCAAAAAAACGACTACAGATTTGTTTTTATTCACGGATCTCATAGTGGCCAGGGGCTAAATTCACTAAACATTCTTAAGAATAAAGCTATTTTTGACTACTGTTTTTTTTTTTATTTGATATATTACTGAAGAATACATGTATGAACATTCCCAAAAACTTTTCTTAATACAAAATGTAAGAGGAATTTAAATAATGTACTCAAAAATCATAGAAACTAGCTCATACAGGTAGGATAACCTACAACATGTACGAACTTTTTAAAAGTTACACTTAGGAACATTCTTACAAACTTTTGAATTTATCTTCAAGGAAAAGTGTGGCATTATGCTCACCCACATGTTGTTTCAAACACATAAGACTGGTTAATCTTCAAAATTATAGTTACATCCTGTGATGGAATGATTTAGGCTTTTGTTTACATCTAAAAAATGTATGTATGCATGCATACAACACATCAAATTTGGTAAAGACATACCACGCTTATGTGTGAGCTTCTGTGTTTAGTTTAGCAGAAGTGATGTGCTGTATGTTTGTTTATTAGTGAATAAAAGGCTCAATTAAATCTGTTCGTCATATAAATCAAACTTCCTAATAAAAGTCATAATCATTTGTTGTTGTTTTTTAAGACACCAATTTAATGATCGTGATTGTTAGCGTTTAAAAGGCAACCCCTGAGAAATGTTTTAGAAGCCTCCTTGCTTTTTTAACGCCTGTGTACAGTCGAAACACATAGCTGTCATTTTCCGCCTAGTACATACTGGAACCACATTTAGATCTCAGGGGGCGAATGAACCCATGGCTCCTTCGGCCTCCGTATTCACACAGCCTGGATGCGAGGCAATACGTTACGAGGTAACATGATGTCGTCAGCATCAGAGCAGCGCCTTGGCTCACTCTCCACCCTTGTGATCCCCATACATGACTGATGACTCCTGCTGTAACAATAACCCCACTGCTGGCTCCGTTATGAGGTCATAATTGGCCTATGATGCAGATGGGCTTCGTGCCCGTGGCGGCGGGTGAAGCACGTCTATAGTGAAGCATGTGAGAGAAACCTGTTGACATGAGTGTTATGGATCTGTTAGCTGAGTCTTAGCGGTGTATTGTTTGCTGCATTTGCAGTGAAAGATGGGAGAAGCATGTTATTAATACTCCAGTGGCAGCAGGAGGGAGATGCTGCAGTATTAGTTGCATGGCTTGGGTGTCAGGGGGCAAATGTCCTTACATGGCGCAGTCATGCCCACATCTTCTTGGGGACGCTTGATAGATCTTCTCACACCCTCTGCTCTGTAACTCATTTGGCTTTGTACTCTTGATCTCTGCAGTGGTACGGAATTATGCTTTCATTTAAGACTACCCGTCAAATTCAAAGAAATTGGAGGATAAAATATTTGACAGTATTAAGATAATATACTCACCTAAAGGATTGTTAGGAACACCATACTAATGCTGTGTTTGACCCCCTTTCGCCTTCAGAACTGCCTTAATTCTACGTGGCATTGATTCAACAAGGTGCTGAAAGCATTCTTTAGAAATGTTGGGCCATATTGATAGGATAGCATTTTACAGTTACAGGTGATTTGTGGGATGCACATCCAGGGCACGAAGCTCCCGTTCCACCACATCCCAAAGATGCTCTATTGGGTTGAGATCTGGTGACTGTGGGGGCCATTTTAGTACAGTTAACTCATTGTCAGGTTCAAGAAACCAATTTGAAATGATTCGAGCTTTGTGACATGGTGCATTATCCTGCTGGAAGTAGCCATCAGAGGATGGGTACCTGGTGGCCATAAAGGGATGGACATGGTCAGAAACAATGCTCAGGTAGGCAGTGGCATTTAAACAATGCCCAATTGGCACTAAGGGGCCTAAAGTGTGCCAAGAAAACATCCCCCACACCATTACACCACCACCACCACCAGCCTGCACAGTGGTAACAAGGCATGATGGATCCATGTTCTCATTCTGTTTACGTCAAATTCTGACTCTATGTCTCAACAGAAATCGACACTCATCAGACTAGGCAACATTTTTCCAGACTTCAACTGTCCAATTTTGGTGAGCTCTTGCAAATTGTAGCCTCTTTTTCCTATTTGTAGTGGAGATGAGTGGTACCCGGTGGGGTCTTCTGCTGTTGTAGCCCATCCGCCTCAAGGTTGTGTGTGTTGTGTCTTCACAAATGCTTTGCTGCATACCTCGGTTGTGACGAGTGGTTATTTCAGTCAAAGTTGCTCTTCTATCAGCTTGAATCAGTCAGCCCATTCTCCTCTGACCTCTAGCATCAACAAGGCATTTTCGCCCACAGGACTGCCGCATACTGGATGTTTTTCCCTTTTCACACCATTCTTTGCAAACCCTAGAAATGGTTGAGCGTGAAAATCCCAGAAACTGAGCAGATTGTGAGATACTCAGACCGACCCGTCTGGCACCAACAACCATGCCATGCCAAATTGCTTAAATCACCTTTCTTTCCCATTCTGACATTCAGTTTGGAGTTCAGGAGATTGTCTTGACTAGGACCACACCCCTAAATGCATTGAAGCAACTGCCATGTGATTGGTTGATAAGATCATTGCATTAATGAGAAATTGAACAGGTGTTCCTAATAAACCTTTAGGTGAGTGTATATAAAATGTGAGATGAAATAGTGCGTTAAACAAATTCTAAAATAACACTTTCCAACGGGTTGCAAAAGTTTCACAGCGTCTGTTTACTTGCCCTACCAAAATTTGGACTGGATTTAGTTTTGACAAAACCTTATAGAGTATATGTCTGCTCGATTAACTAACATTATATAACATCAGGGCAACTGCCCCAAAACTCTACGTGGCCAGATATTAGGAGATATTAGTTGCTTGTTGATAGTGTGAGGTTATTGGTGTTCCATAAGCCTGTAACCTGGAAACTGTGTAAACATCACATTAAACATGAATTTATATTGGACTAATAAAAACCCAAAGCAGAGAAGGGACTTTGGCTTGTAATATAAAATGTCTACCTCACTGCCGCCACTGAAATGTATGGATTCCTCACCCCTTTAATTTTCTCTAGGTGTTACTGTAATAGTTATATAGTTAATACAGTCGAAGTTACCACACACCTCAGGTGAATAGGGTAAAAAGAACTAATAGATATCACCATAATTCCCCAGTTGATTGATTATATTAAGAATTGCAAAATAAATTGTATACAACAAGATTTCTTAATAAATATTCACTAATTTGCAACCTTTCCACAGAATAGAAATCTCTTTTTTTTTTTTACCTATTAGTCTCAAATGTTTTTTATGTCTCTTTTTGTCACCCCGTAAACCAGAAAATACTGTAAACAGCCAAAAAAATAAATAATAATAATTCACATTTCTCAGGAATAAAATGTATAAAACAAGCAGGTGACAAACCCTTTAGAATATAGATAAATTTGGTATACTAAAGTCCAGATTTCTGGCCCAGTGCAGAAGAAAAAAATCTAAAGATTTGTACTAAGGGTGGAATGATTCACACATTTCCTTAATCCTGATGATGGATTTTCATCGATCATGAAACATGGATTTTTGAATTGTGAATTGTCAATAATCATTTTAATCGAATAGATTGCAATTCAATAGCGATTCAATGCTTTAAAGTTTATGAGCATTCAATTATTAATGGGCGAATTAATGGAGACACTGTGGCGTGGTCTCCCTCAGATCTCCCTCACAGATACGTGCCGAACTCTTTAATGCCTTTTACTGGATTGCGCTCGCCGTTTTAGAGCAGCCCGTGTTTGATCTCTCCTCAGAATTTCACTCCAAAAAGATTAACAAATGATAGAGCTCTCACAATAATGCTATAGTCTTTTGTCACACCATTGATAAAGTCATAGAAATAGAAACCTGTAACATGAAGCTTTACTTGTAACTGAAAGTATGAAGATACATTTCTATAGCTCTGAGCCGAAGCAAAACTGACGTAAGTGTTTGAAATAGGATGCTGCAAAGTAGCCCTACCTGCCTTTGTCCAAGGAAAATTCACTGTGTAATTCGTCTAAGGGTCGGCCCCAAAGCTGTCCTCGAGCAGATCGGAGGTTCAAGGGTGTGTTCACACTTGTTGTTCTCTTAGTTCTTTTGGTCTGGACAAAAAAAAAAGAAAATAACGCGTTTAGATCTGGTTCGAATGGCATACAAAATAATGCTGTGTTCTGGGCTAATCAAAAATTGAATCGAAAGCATATTAATAGTGAATCAAATCAATTTGCTGTCTACCCCAAGATTCACAGCCATAAATATACAGTAATTTGAAATCTACAGACACAAGCAGATTAAGCGTATACATAATAAACACTTAAAAGTATATTTTGTAGGGCTACCCTCAAGGAAAGATTTTTCTAGTCGACTAGTAGTCGATCATTTAAGCGATTAGTCGTCTAATGGCGCTTTTCCACAACACACCTCGACTCGGCTCGGCTCGCCTTTGTTTGGTTTTCCACTGTGTAAAAGTTGTACCTGTTTCTGCTTTTGTGACGTGTACTTTTTTTGTACCACCTCCGGGGCGGTTCTGAGCGAGCTAGGGCGATACTAAAATGTCACATGAAAACAATGCCGACTGCTGATTGGCCAAAGAGAATCGTCACCATTCACTGCGTCATCAAGAATTTTCACACACAGTCAGAGATGTATAAAGTACTAGAAACCCGGACTTGAGTAAAAGTACAAGTGCTCTATCAAAAAAGTGACTTGAGTAGAAGTTGAAGTGCTCTTTAAGCACCACACTTAAGTAGAAGTACTAAAGTATTCAACATTTTTTGTAGTTTATTTTAAAATTCACTACTTAAGTACTAAAAGTAAAAGTACAAGTATTGTGTCATGTAATTATTAAAGAAAGCAGTCAAAAGCAGTCAAATAAGGCACTTTGGCGGGATACAAATTTGCTTTGGCGGCCGCCAAAAAAAATTTCATTTAAGGACAACCCCTGCATTAGTAGTCAATGTGTGTGTCAATCAATGCCATTACCCTATAAAACTGGCGTGTGATTTAGGCAGCATGAAAGCCAACTTGCAACGAATGATTCGTAAAATTGTTATAATTGTAACGAGTAACTAGCAGAACATTAAAAAACTATCGAAGTTAAAGTATTAATTTCATCGAAAATATCGACTGAAATAAAAGTAGAAGTATGAGAAAAAAACAATACTCTAGTAGAGTACAGATACAGCATTTTAGTACTTAAGTACAGTACCTAAGTAGTTCTAATTCGTTACTATACATCTCTGCACACAGTTCACATACATAACAGTCAGCACTAGAAGCTACTCACCTGTCCAGAAGAAACAGTGCTACCTCGGCGTCCGATTGAAACATTTTCAATTATTTGAGTTCTCTCCACCTTTCAAAAGCCTTCCCGATTATTCGTTTCTTTGATGAAAAACGACGGTATTCCCTTGCCCTAATCCTCCTCCTCTTGGGGATTGCCTATTCCATGTTAAATGTATCTGGTCTGTTAAATGCATAGAGTTGATAGACGCTGGCTTATTCTTCAGCTCCGACCTCGCGTGAACGAGCGATTATGTCGGCGAATGTTAGAATACTGTTTATTTTGATTTTGAGTGGTGGTTGTTCCTATTTGTTTTTGTGTGCAGATCTCAGAGCCTAGGCTGCCTACAGAGACGTGGTTCTTTCGGATCGTTAGGAAAGATTAGATTAATGTGATGATTTTTGTTTGGGCCTGAAATCACTGATACAACCTTTAATATGAGCCTTTAATTACCTATATATATATATAATACATAGCCTAATCAGTTCTCAAGTGCCACAGCACACTGGCAAAAGTAGTGATTATTACGGAAAGCATAGAGATGTTGACATGTGGGAGAATTTTATACAGTTGGTTACTTTGAAGGATGACTACAGGCTTGAGTTGTAACTTGCCCATACTGTTGTGCATAAACTATAACCTCTTTAATTATTTTTTTTTCCTTCATTCATTGTTATTATTTTGATTGTTGCATTTATTTACGTATACTGTATATTTTGTTATATATGAGAAAACCCAATAGAAACTTAATTTCTAAAAAGTAGTGATTATGAATGTGTCTTAAAAATTAAAATAATTTATTGATAATGTTTCATGTGTTTTCAGATGCGGAGATTAAGTTGACTTTGCTTACTCGTCTCATCTCTGCAGTAGTGGATTACATAATCTTTGGTCATTTTTGGTCGACTAAGCCTCTTCCTAACAGATTAGGAAAAGCCTAGTAGCCCAAAATCTCAAAATTGATGCATGAAATGTTTTGCTTGTAGTGTCTTGCCTTTAGACAAATATTGCAGGTGCGGTGCAGCTACAGTTCCTGTTTCAATGGCACTTTTAAGAATACATCTTTTGTTTCTGCAAGACAAACATCTCTGCATCTCAAAACCAGTTTTGTGTTTTCTCTTCAGAATGAATACTTTCACCCAGAGGCATCCACCCTCTTTTCTCTAGAATTTTATATCTCTAAAGCAACATTCCTTTGCAATTGTTTATGTGTGATTTTGCTAAAGTGGAATGTTGGCACATTAAAATCTGCAGCTGTTCTTTGCCGCTCATCCGTTCTGTCGGCCTTTGCGGCAGGTCATCGCTTTTCAGAAGCGTCACCTCTGCCTTTTGTAGCGGAGCCGGCAACAACAAAGGGCTCTTTTACAGCAGTGTCTGCGCAGACTATCTGCCCTGTCATCTGTGTTCTGACAGAAGTCACTATGGGCGGCCTCACTCCCATGAGAAGATCCATTCAGGCCACAACAATGAAGGCTTCTGCTGTCCGATTCAGACAGAATCGCAGAAGAGAGAGCTACAAGACCTCTCTTTGTGCCTTCTTCCGCATTGTTCTGGGAAGGTCAGTCTTCTGAGGTATCATTATCCGCATGGAGAGTAGTGTTTCCATAACACAGCATGTTTGGGCAATGGGGAATCCCCCATTAGCTGTTGGGTTCATACCTTTGATGATAACCAGTTTAGTGCAGAATTTGGTGCATTGATCTTATAGGATTGTGTTATTTTGAATGACTTTTTAGTATTATAATGTTTTATGATGGTCCTGATATGACCTTTGGTTTAGAGAACCAAAACTGCAACTTTAAAAAAACACTGGCAGGCAGGTGTGGTTGGCAGAAATTCACTGTAAAAATGTATGACAACGTTACAGGAATTACATTAACTCAGCGTTTCATTAAATGAAATTATGTTAATATACCATTATATAATCTACTTAAACTTCCCAAATCTTCATTGTACCTCAGATATCAAATATCAAATATATTTGTGTAGCGCTTTTCACAATACATATTGTTTCAAAGCAGCTTTACAGAAAGTCCATTTCAGAAATGTACACAGAAAAAATTCAGTTATTAATCATGTATTAATTTAGGGCGCAACATATCGGCGGCGTTGACCGTTGAGTCATCTCTTCACAGGCGTCGAGTCGTCTCATCGCGCATCTGATGTCTCCGTGAGAGGCTGGATACAAACTGGATACTACAAAACTAATAATAGAGGTGGTAAAACCGAAAGCCACATGATGATTAATCCCAAATTCATCCTAAGTGGCCTGTCCATGAAACATGATCAATACTCGAGTTTAGACGGTTCACAGGGTAACACATGACGTCAAAATTAGGTAATAAAACATGACTAATTCTTAGTAAGATAAAACAAAACAATTCATTTGAAAATGCGTAATGTTTCACCTGGGGCCTTTTGGGAATGCAACTTTATTTTTCTCTCTATAAGTTATATATTAATTTTTATTTGCAAAAAAAACATAAATTTGATAGTATTTTACAGTAAAATTAATGTGATGTTAACCCATTTTTCGTCATATATTGCATGTTACGGTAACTTACAGTTAACCAAATAACAGATTTTTACTGTAAAAAATTACCAACATTTTTTAGAGTCTGGCTTTCTTTGCCAGATTCATCAAAGAGATCAGCATTTAAATGGTGCGGTTTAAGAGCTTACTGGAGAGTCCAAACGTGAGCAAACACACACACACATATAGCAAACAGGGCATTCATGTAGTCAAAAGAGTGATTGTTTCGCACTCAGCTCAGCAGAGCTGTGTAGGAGGCAAACGCCACTGAGTTGGGATCATTTCTGTTCCTGCAGACACTTAACGGCTAGTTTCAGCTTCCCAAACACGGATGTAGTTGTAAATGCAAAATTATTACACCGAACAGGAACAGGATTCCCCCTTTAGTTTTTTCAGCTTGTGCTCTTTTTAGGTTTTCCTGCCCCACCCAAAATGAGATAAATCCATAAATAAACCACTGGAACAATCTTCTTCAGTACAGCCGGCTCTGAACTGTGAGCTCATTCAATGATGGATGTGTCAGACTGATTCAAACCAGTAACTCCTAAGTGTGTGAGTCTTTTTGAGTGATTGATTTAAAGAACCGAGTCATTTGTTTGCGAATCAGACTGCACAGGCCACACTTCTTGTGTTTTTGAATGCAGACTTATGAAAACGTGTTTCCTTCCCATAACTTTGCAGTACACATTCAGTTCGGACTGAAAGCTCACAAAACACTAATGTTCAAAAGTTTGGGGTCACTTTTTTGGGGAAAGAAATAAGCAAGTAATGACACAAAATTTCCATCACGATTTAAAAATATTAAGCACAAATGTTTCAACATTGATAATAAGACGTGCTTATCAAATCAATATGTATTATTATTTCTGATGGATTATGTGACCATGAAGACTAGATTATTGATGCTGAAAATTCAGCTTTGACATCAAAATATAAATAAATTGTATTTTAAAATTTTAAATAGTAATAATGAATCATTTTAAAATTGTTTTTTTTAAATAGTAGTAATGTTTTGCAATGTTACTGTATTTTTTAGATAGGCTCTATAGATTTTCCATATAGGGGTCACGATACTGAACTCACGATACGATATTATTGTGATACTCCAAGACATATGGTAAAAGGTTAACAAAAAAAGTACTGTTGATTAAATGCTAAATTTGATATTACGGATAATTGAGACACCTGAATAACAATATTATTGATTCTGAAGCTGAAATTAGTTATTGTAGAGGAATATGCTTGCACTCTTTCACTAATCAGATATATTTAAAATAATGTCGGCCACTTTTTACTGGCAACATCAGACATTTGGCATTATCAGGTCCCACAAATATTCCCTCATTGCATTATTTTACATTATATTCAAAATTCTATATAATGTAGTACTTTAACTTTGAAAACTTGGATTTTTTCTCACACAGTCATTTTTATATTAAGTGAACTATCCATGATACGTATTGTTGCATTTTTGTATTGCGATATATTATGTTGTTACACCCCTAGTATGTAATACTGTAAAAATTACATTTGTTTGTACAAACTGAGGGTTAAGTGATGAGTGGTACTTGTCATTTTTAAAAAAAAAAATGCATTTAACCCAGAATAATCATGTTTCCGTACATGCATTCTGGGTGTGCTGATGGTGGTGACATTCCTTGAGAATGGATGAAAAATATATATAGCCACATAAGTCATCAGTGTGTTGTACCACTCGCAGTCCAAGTCTTATCAGGTTGATGGATGGAGCAATGCAACATTCTGCACACCCCTGTTGGCCATTGTTTTCCCTCCTGTGTCATTTTCTGCCCTCTTAAATATTTTCATGACCTTTCTTCTGCCTTTCCTAGCACTGAAATCAGTGGCTTTTTTGTAATGTCCATAATGGGGAGGTATGGGTGAGCTGAAATCAATTGTTATTATATCTCTTATCATGCTTGCTCAGGGAATATTTTCCTCACTGTGGCATGCAGACTTATCACAAAACAGTTGCCATGGTGTGAAAACCCCATTATCAAACCTCACTCTCATGAAAAACAAGCAAGCATTTTAGTAACCTGTATCATCGGTATCTACATAGACGCGTACAAAAATACGCAAGCAGCTTTGTACGCAAACAAGCCGGATTATATTCCAAAAATAAACTACCACTTCAATGAACAGTTGACTCATCCATTTATAGGGTAGAGTTTGTATATTTGTCTCATTCCACATTCTTTGTTTTTGCATATTTGTGACACATTTGGCGTAGTTTGAATGGAAAGTCTGTTAGCGGGAATAAAACCGTAACCGAATACCTCCATTTTAATGCAATAGTCAACACATGAGCCCGTTACTAGGAAAACAAGACAATGCATTCAAAACTCAGTGAACAACATGTTATTTAAATGCAGAAATAGGTAGTAGTTTGCTCTTTTTTTGTGCTAAGCCACTAAAAGTTTAAAGGGATAGTTCACCCAAAAATGAAAAGTCATCAGACTCACCCTCATGTTGTTCCACACCTATAAGATTTTTGCTCATCTTTGAAACACAATTGAAGGTATTTTTAATGAAACTTGGGAGATATCTGTCATTTGAAAGACCATGCCACACTAAATCCGCTTCAAAAAGTTGATAAAGTTGTCCGAATGATATGATATATGCAGATTTTGGATTGGCTTCAGTTGGTCATGCATATTTGCTGCGTTGACCAAAAGACTTCTCCCTCACACAGAATTCCAGATTGAAAATGACTGTAAAGGAGTAGTAGTAGGAGTAAAGGAGTAGTTCACTTTTAAAAAAAACTTTTGCTGGTAATTTACTGTCATCCAAGATGTCCATGTCTTTCTTTCTTCAGTCGAAAAGAAATTAAGGTTTTTGATGAAAACATTCCAGCATTTTTCTCCATATAATGGACTTCAATGAGAACCAAACGGTTCAAGGTCCAAAAGACAGTTTCTCTGCAAACTGTAAACTGTTCAAAGGGCTTTAAACGATTCCAGACGATGAATAAGGGTCTTATCAAGTGAAACGATCGCTCATTTAAAAAAAAAAAAAAAAAGTTTAAGTTTTATAAGCTCAAATGGTCGCCTTGCTATGTTATGTTATTTTATTCGAACTCGTTTATCAAAATGAACAAACCTTTTTCCGAGTCAATTCGTTCATTTCGTTTGTTGAATGAACCAAATGACACGAAAAAAGAATCGTTCATTTTGATAAACGAGTTTGAACAGGAGAGTCACGAACACGCATCACAGAACAGAGCAAGGCGACCATTTGAGCTTATAAAACTTAAACTTTGTAAAAAAAAATTTAAATTACCGATCGTTTCGCTTGATAAGACCCTTATTCATCGTCTGGAATCGTTTAAAGCCCTTTGAACAGTTTGCACTGAAACTGTCTTTTGGACCTTGAACCGTTTGGTTCTCATTGAAGTCCATTGTATGGAAAAAAATGCTGGAATGTTTTCATCAAAAACCTTAATTTCTTTTCGACTGAAGAAAGAAAGACATGGACATCTTGGATGACATGGGGGTGAGTAAATTATCAGCAATAGTTTTTTAAAAGTGAACTACTCCTTTAATAAATATACCCATTTGTTTCTGCACCCGAGTCCTCGCATCTTGAATCTACCCATTCCATGACATAATATTGCATTAAAAATGTCATAATTTATGTTTAGAAAATGAACACATGTCAAACAGGTTGAGTAAATGATGACAGAATTGACAAGTTATTGACATCTCATTCGGTCTTCATTGGGCTATTCATGCGTCACTGAGGGGGGTTGGAGGAAGGGTGGGATTCCCAGACAGTAGAGAGCTAATGTGCAGTAATGCTTGGTTACAGATGTAAACATGTAAAGATGCCATCCCACGAGCCTCGTTTCGACTTAAAACCACATACAATTAAAATACAGCCACTCACAGACCATGAAATCGGGATATAAGGTAAAAACATGGATTGTTAATGTTATATGTGCCGCACAACTTTTATGTTTTGTCTTATTTATTGTGTTTATGAGATTGTGCTACATCGCCTTGGGCAAAGGTTTTCTGTGTGTGTGTGTGTGAGTGCGCGCCTACAGTCAAAACTCATTTGACTCACTTATTTTGCAACACATTTCCGGAAGACTTCAGGTAGAGGCCTGTTACTCTACAGTATGCCGGCCGCTAACCAGGTGTTGGCCTGTGATGACACATCATGGCACGTATTGCGTAATACATTCACACTTTCTCTAGCATGCAACACCTTAAACAGAATCTCACTAGTCTATATATTTTTGTGTGACAGTGAGAAACCTTTAACCTTATTTATTCTGAGCAATCAAGGGTCACGACCGCCTTTGAACGACATCTAAAAAAGATCATCTTCTTATCTTATCTTGAAGAATTTTAACAGCTCTGTCACGCAGTTTTGGGAGTAAAGGGTGTGTTCAGAAAAGGAAAAACCTTCTGATGTTTCCGAATCTTTCCTTAATTTAGTCTTCTCTTCTCTGTTTCCACCACAGCAAAAGAAGACATACCTGGAGCGCAGCGTTAAAGACGCGGAGGACAACATCAGAGAGATGCTGATGTCCAGAAGGGCCCAGTAAAACGCTCACACACACCCATCCACACGCAAAAAAAAAAAAAAAACTCATCACCTTTGTACACCGTGCCCTTACTTTGAACATGCTTGAGCATGTATTGGAGAATACTCGTGACAGTCATTTGTTAGCTGAATACAGGAAGTTTATTTAGGTTAATAGTAAATGAATGTTCTGTTGACTGTCTAACACTGACTCGTGTGTCTTCTGACACCTGAGCATTTAAGTTATTGATTGTTTTCTTTGACAGTTCTTAATGGGTTGTTTCTATGGTTTTGTAATAATACAAAACATTTTTTATGTAAGCAGGTGTTAATGTGGTAATAAAGGTGTTTAAAGACAGTAAATTCTGTGTGTGTGTGTCATAGAGGGCGCAGACAGTCGTTTAGATATGATCTGAATGATGATGTGTTACTTTAATTGCTGTGTGTTTTTTGGGGGATTGCCTCTACACAACTGGTTTCCGGTCAGTCCCCTCGGGACATCCTCTTTCCTCCATCTCGTCCACGTCTCTTTTCTTTTGATCTTAGACAATTGTTGCATAAGCCTGTGAAAACTTGTGTTTCAGGCTACAACCTAAAGCTGGAAAGAGAAATAGCCCAGACTTCTGTTTAAGTTTTCTCCAGACAGCGCTTCCTGAGTGTTCCTGTGTGCCTGTCTCAGTCCTGCGTGACGCTGATGTGTGTCTCCTTGAAATCCTCCTTCCTCAGTAAGGAGCTGAATTGCATAGATAAATAAATGGAGGAATTTTCTGTAAAGTTGAAATTGATGTGGTCATTCTTATGAAAGCCAGTGAGTTTCTGTAACTGGACTGTCACATCATTCTACTGTCAAATTCATTTAAGTGTGTTTACGTCCACTTTAAGTACATTTTCAGTTGGAGTAAAGCAACAATTTGTCATTTTGAGTGTCATTGTTGTATTATGTATATGCTATGAAAACAAATATTTGGAATTAGCTTTTTTATATTTTCAGTTTTCATTTTAGTAATTTTTCTTTTCTTTTTATTTCTATATAGCTTTAAAGATGTAGTTTACTTTAAAAAAATTTTTTGCTGATAATTTACTCACCCCCATGTCATCCGAGATGTCCATGTCTTTCTTTCTTCAGTTGAAAAAAAATTAAGGTTTTTGATGAAAACATTTCAGGATTTTTCTCCATATTAGGCATTTCAGTGGGAACCAAATTGTTCAAGGTCCAAAAGACAGTTTCAGTACAAACTGTTCAAAGGGCTTTAAACGATGAATAAGGGTTTTATCAAGCGAAACGATCGCTCATTTAAAAAAAAATAACAAAGGTTAAGTTTTAAGCTCAAATGGTCGCCTTGCTCTGTTCTGTGATGCGCGTTCGTGACTCTCCTGTTCAAACTCGTTCATCAAAATGAACAAATCTTTTTTCGTGTCATTTGGTTCATTCAACAAACGAAATGAACGAATTGATTCTGGAAAAGATTAGTTCATTTTGATAAATGAGTTTGAACAGGAGAGTCACGAACGAGAATCACAGAACAGAGCAAGGCGCCCATTTGAGCTTTAAGTATAAAACTTAAACTTTGTTAATTTTTTTTAGATGAGCGATCGTTTCGCTTGATAAGACCCTTATTCATCGTCTGAAATCGTTTAAAGCCCTATGAACAGTTTGTAGTTTGCACTGAAACTGTCTTTTGGACCTTGAACCGTTTGGTTCCCATTGAAGTCCATTATAGGAGAAAAATCCTGTAATGTTTTCATCAAAAACCTTAATTTCTTTTCGACTGAAGAAAGAATGACATGGACATCTTGGATGACATGGGGGTGAGTAAATTATCAGCAAAAGATTTTTTTAAAAGTGAACTACTCCTTAAACATTTTTTTTTGTAATGCCCCATCCCTCAAATTACTCCATGATGTCTTTTCATATAATATGCTATATCATCTCAAAACAATATTTCATGGGTTCATTTGGAAAAATATTCTTGAGACAGGGCGACAGAATCTGATCCTCAGGTTCACCCGGTTGGTCTGTTGTGCCCTCTAGTGGCCGCAGAAGTGAATATCGCAGCTCCACTAATGTCACATGTCCATTACTGCAATACAGGGGGGTCCAAGAGTACAATGGAAGATTTGCACCTAAGGTTTGTACTGCTTTATCTACTGAGCTCCATCTACCAGACCATTGTGTTTTCTTTAACCACTCTATTATTGAGATTTACACTTGCCAGTATAGATCACACTTCTTTTGAAGAAAATGAATTTATATAACTGTTCAAAAGTCTTTGCCCTGAAGAATAACCTCACATGTTGTGTTTTTGTGGGGCTCTGCCTGTGGTTCACATCCAAAGGAGACTTCCCATTGATCCATGAACACAGCTCCTGTTGTGTTCACACTGTCGGCCTTTTGATGAGCACAGGCAGGGGGGAGTAAAGTCCAGGACCAAGGGCAGATTATTAACCTGTGTAATCTGGTCCCCTTCTGTCTCTCGCAACTCCCATAAAACCAGCGCTCTGCAGCCAGCCGGGTCTCAGGTCTCACGTGGCCTCTGGGAGACAGCAGCACAGAGACCCGCACGTCCTCCAAGGGCCAATGAATCAGTCAGAACATGCAGAGGAGCTTAAGGTAAATATCCTTTAAGTATGGTGTCATTGTGGTGCATTAAAACTCTGATTTGGGTCACACTGCAGATGTTTATGTCAAGGAATATGTTTTGGTTGAAGATAAAGATTTGTGATGACATCACAGTAGAATTTAGTAATAAATAGTATAATAAAAGGTACAAATAAATAATAAAAAATATTAATATTGTTATTATTGAGTGCTAACTAATTCAAATCTGAATCCTGGCCTTTAAAAGAAGGCACAAATGTTCAGATGATGTGCACAAATGTTCAGATATGAGATGCAAACAATTGTGCCAGATTATTATTTCAAAAATTATTCACTCAAATGCAAGATACTATTAAAAAAATTTGAGTAAAAAAAGAGTAGGTAATATTTAATATTTTTATGGTCAAAGTTTTTTGCTTTTTGGCAATTTGAGTCAGTGAATGATCTGAATGAGTAAAAAGCTCTTCTTTTTTATATATATAAATCTGAATAAATAGTACTCTTATGTCATAGTTTTATGCTTTTGTTAGTTAAATGCGTGATGGATAGATTGAACAGTCCGTTCTGGTCCACTGATTTGATTGGATAAGTCACGTTCCTAGAGATATTATGTTTCTTTGCACTGTTTCCATCACTTTTCTAATTATTTTCTCAAACCAACGTTTAAGCTGACTATAAAACAGTTTTGCAAAAAATATTAGAGGTATTCTATAATTTATCTGAAGACCTTCAATGCAAAACCCTCTAAAAGCCACCTCTTATTTTTATCAGACTCCTATATGGTACTTGGATTCAACCCAAGTACCGATATTTCTGAATGGGTACAATGTGTCCAATAGCACCTGCATTGTTATTCATAGTGCCTTATTGCTTAATGATGAGTCGTGATATTTGTTGTTTTTCACCATGTTGTCTCAGGTTTAACACGTAATTGAGTAGTTAACTTGTCATGCGTATCAATGAAAAGTCTACCCTGCAAAAAACTGGGATGGAGCCAAACTAGTACATGCCACGTGTTACAGCCTAACTTATCACTTAAAAAGCAGAAAGAAAACGGAATTATATTGGAAATATTGAATTTTGTGCTTTTGGTGGGGAATTCTACTAATTATTTGGTTAATGGAGGCCGCTCATATTCACTATCATAGACTTTATTGGGGTCTGTTTGCTGTCTTTTGCAGTTATCTGTAGTTAAATATTAAATATTAAGTGATTTATAAATGTTAAATAAGAGAGAGTAACTTGCTAACTTTGAACTTGGCCTCTTTGAAAATGCTATCAGTGTCACTTTTTTCTTAATTATGTCATTTAAAATTGTTTAAATTCACTATTATTTTACAAACTATTATTTTTAGATATAGATATATACACACGGTATATCTGATACCAATATGCCAATGTGTTACTTATATACCACTTATTCATATTTTGAGTTAGCTTTTATTTTTATTTATTTTATTTATTTTTAGGTTTAATAATTTTAGTTCTTATATTTAACTTTAAGTTTTTCATATAATATTTATGTTTTATTTTAACTATTTATCTAAAAAATTACGAGTCAACCAATTAACTAACATAAACACAGTGAGCAATATATTTTTTACAGCATTTATTACCCTAATATTATTTATTATTAGTTAAAAAAAAATGTTCATGTTACTTCACAGTGCAATAACTAATGTTAACAGATAAAACCTTTGATCTTACAAATGTATTCAGATCAACAACAAAATGTATACACATTGTTCACTGTTAGTTCATGTTAACTAATGTAGAAAGTGTGACCTTTATTCTTGTTTTTAAGTATTTTTTTTATCGTTTTAGCTTTAGTTAACAATACAGCACTGATACCAATACATATTTTATTAAGTTTGGCCTTAATTGTCTTACAAATATAATTAAAATAGCTGTATACAGGCATGTGAAAATGGCTTTTAATAAAATACTAAACTGATTTATATATATTTATATATATATGTGTGTGTGTGTGTGTGTATATAGTACTATTGTCATACATGAATCATATGTTTGTTCTCCATCAGCTCCCACCTTCAGATGGAGTTGTTCCAGCAGAGGGTACAGAGCTACATGAGATGCCTGCTGACCTGGCCAAGACGTCTGATGGCGGTCCGAATCAGGTGGCGGGATTTGATATGATCTACAGAATCGAGGACGTCCCGCCTTGGTATCTGTGCATACTGCTGGGACTGCAGGTACACTTTTAACATTCTCACACTCTCTTCAAATCTGACTCACCCAATAATAAACCCTCCTGCTTCTGTAAACGTCCTGCCTGTGCATCTCCAGCACTACCTGACATGCTTCAGTGGAACGATTGCTGTACCATTCTTACTGGCTGAAGCCATGTGTGTGGGGAAGGACCAGTACACTGTCAGCCAGTTAGTCGGCACCATCTTCACCTGTGTGGGGATCACTACGCTCATACAAACTACGTTTGGTGTCAGGTGAGTTCACCTGTGTGCTTCAGTACAGAAATATGTGATTAGTTGTCACTGTATTAATGTGTTTCTGTACCATGATCAGGTTGCCTTTGTTCCAGGCGAGTGCTTTTGCCTTTCTCATTCCTGCCCAGGCAATTCTGAGGCTGGATAGATGGAAATGTCCTCCTGAAGGTACAATGTCACACACTGTGTGCATTTTTACAGTCACTATCAGTGGGAGAAGCTTTCAGACATATTACAATTGCACAAACCAAATATTAAACGGATAGTGAAAATTCGGCCATCATTTACTCACCCTCGTGTTGTTACAAACCTGTATGAACACAAAAGAAGATATTTTAAAGAATGTTGGGAGAATATGGAAAGATACCATGGAAGTAAATGGCTCCTTTTGTGTTCAACAAAGAGATAAATTCATACTGGTTTGAACAACATGAGGGTGATTAAATGATGACAACATTTTAATTTTTGGGTGAACTATCCCTTTAATTTTCTATTTTGTTGATATTTTGTCTGACGCTTTGTCTGGTTACCTCCTCAGGTCAACATATATATACTTTGCAAGCATCTTTTGGGCTGTAGGTTAAAACGCAGACTAAATAGACGAAATATCTCCCATAAAGAGGTATGAACCAGAAAGACTAATTCGCCACTGGTTTCATCAAGATTTTCCAATAGGGTTTTTGTGTGTAAAATAAAGCTAAAGCCTGTGGTAAATCTAACTTGACGATACTTTGAAATCTTGTTCTACTACGAAAACTGCACACACCCAATGCAGATTTTGAATTTTTTGTTTTTTAAAGCGTAAATGTTTTTAATAAGTAACTAGATAAGACCGTTTGGGGCATGAGTGTGTGCAGTTTACGTTGTAGAACAAGACATCAAAGTATTGTCAAGCTGTGTTTACAGTACATAGGCTTTATTTTACTCATAAATTGACAAAAAACATTTTATATATGAAGAGTTCAGATGCAAAAGCCTCTAAATGCCATTTGAAATTTTCTTCTTTAATGATGATTTTTATCAAACTAGTATATTTAAGTTCAGTAATTTCACTTAAATAACAATTAATAGGTAATTATCATTGCCATTTAAGTGAAATCACTGAACTTAAATATACAAGCTTGATAAAAATGATCATTCTAGTAGAAAATTTCAAATGGCACTTAGAGGCTTTTGCATCTGAACTCTTCATATATATATATATATATATATATATATACATACTATGAGATTATATATATATATATATATATATATATATATATATATATATATATCATAGTTTAACAAATTTCCCATAGGAAAATCTCCAAGAAACTAGCGGCGAATTAGACTTTTGTTTTGACGTCATACCTATGCTGTTATAGATGACCTGTGGTTACTGAAACATTGGTTGTGTCCCAATTCAGAGGCTGCATCCTTCGAGGACTCGAAGGTGGGACTGAGCGTTGATAAATGACTTTTTTGAAAGTGTGAGAACAAAACAGGGTTTACAAACTTTTAAATATGTTCACTATGGTGTATTTCTGTATGTAATAAAGAGTATAAACTATATGTAATTGTATCTTAGTAAGATATAAGTCGACATGTGAACCGCTTTATGTGAACAGTTGTTTTTATCTTTACATATATGAGTATGTTGAAACTTAATAGGATGCAGCCTCTGAATTGGGATGCAACAATTGTTTTTCAAGTGTTTATTTGGGATGATAAACTCCCTAAACCACCAAAACAGCAAGACCAAGCACAATCAACTGGTTTTGAGATGTTTTTAAAAGGTAGTTTAACTATTTTTTAAAAATGCCATCTTAAAACCCCACTGTGTAAGATGTCGTCTGCCTGATGCGTGTGCATAGACATTACCTTTCGATAATAATTCTTGAGCAGCAAATCAGCATATTATAATGATTTCTGAAGGATGATGTGACACTGAAGACTGGCGTAATGATGCTGAAAATTCAGCTTTGCCATCACAGAAATTAATAAAATATTTTCAAATAGATATTTCATAGATTATTTAAGAATTATACTGTTTTTGATCAATGAATGCAGCCTTGGTGAACATAAGGGACTTCTTACCAACCCCAACGACCAACAATTGAATGTGAAACGTTTTTAAAAGTTGAACAAGAATCAAGTTTACATACAAAAACTGCAAAGTTGTGCAATGTGTGTAAATCAGTCCATTGTCTATTGAGAATATGTTTACATTCCACATTGTGGAAGTTAATGCTTAACCATGGTTTTGGGTTTCACAGAGGAGATTTACGGAAATTGGTCTATTCCTCTCAACACGTCTCATATTTGGCACCCACGAATGCAAGAGGTGCGTGACTAATGTCTAAAGATTGAACCAGTTATCACTGCCTCGGTAACGTACTGCGTCCTGACCTGTGTGTTTGTGTCAATTCTCTGTAGATTCAGGGCGCTATCATTGTGTCCAGCTTGATTGAGGTGGTCATAGGGTTCGCTGGAATCCCTGGGATCCTGCTTAACTCAATCGGGCCCCTGACTGTCACCCCCACAGTGTCCCTTATCGGCCTGTCTGTCTTCCAGACGGCAGGAGACCGCGCTGGCAGCCACTGGGGCCTGTCTCTGCTGTGAGTTCTTGAGCTTTGGTGGACATGGGTGTGTTGAAAGTGCTATATAAATGCAGTCCATTTACCATTTGAATACATCTGTGTGTTTTGTTGTTTCAGGTGCATCTTCCTTATTGTTTTGTTTGCTCAGTATTTGAGGAACTGGGCTTGTCCTTTCCCCAGTTATTCCAGAGAAAAAGGCTGTCACGTCACACATGTGCAAATATTCAAGATGTTTCCCGTACGAACCCCCAGCTACATCCACTACATCATCATCATGCATTTTTGCCTTTTGATAATATTATAATTAGGGCTGTCAAATGATTAATCGCTATTAATTGTTATTAATCACTATTAATATATATATATATATATATATATATATATAAATACACACACATACATGTATATTTAAGAAAATATATATATATATATATAAATTATATATAAATCTATATACAGTATATACATAAAAATATTTCTTAAATATTAAAGCACAGTAAAATAATTATACACAGTGCACCCACATATATTATGTAAACACAAACTTTTATTTTGGATACGATTAAAGGTGTAGTTTACCTTTAAACTGATCATTTACAAGTTGATGTCGTCCAAGATGTCCATGTCTTTCTTTCTTCAGTTGAAAAGAAATTAAGGTTTTTGATGAAAACGTTCCAGGATTTTCTCCATATAATGGACTTCAATTGGAACCAAACGGTTCAAGGTCCAAATGTTGAGTTACAGTGCAGCTTTAAACGACACCAGACAATGAATAAGGGTCTTATCTAGCGAAACGATCGCTCATTTAAAAATAGATAAAAAAGTTTAAGTTTTATAAGCTCAAATGCTCGCCTTGCTCTGTTCTGTGATGAACGTCACGACTCTCCTGTTCAAACTCATCGAAATGAACAATTCTTTTTAGAGTCATGACTCGAAGGGTCCTAGCTAAGACCCTTATTCATCGTCTGGTGTCATTTAAAGCTCTTTGAAGCTGCACTGAAACTCTCATTTGGACCTTGAACCGTTTGGTTCCCATTGAAGTCCATTATATGGAGAAAATCCTGAAATTTTTTCATCAAAAACCTTAATTTCTTTTTGACTGAAGAAAGAAAGACGTAGACATCTTGGATGACGTGTGTGAGTAAATTATCAGCAAAAGTTTTTTTTTTTAAAGTGAACTACTTAAATCATTTGACAGCCCTAATTATAATAAATACACAGAGTATTTATTATCAAAATTAATTAAAGTTCCTGATTGGCCTTGGAACAAAGTTCACATTTACCCCATGTGGTGCAAGTTATCAACACGTTTACAGATTGAAATGCTCACTTCTGAACATTTTGTCCTTCGTAACTGATTATCCTGATTCCAGTAGATCATCATGGCGATCATGTTGGTATGGCTGGTTTGCTATATTCTCACCCTGACGGATGTGCTGCCGAATGACCCAAATCAGTACGGCTACAAGGCTCGCACCGACTCCCGGGGCGATATTATGACCCGGGCACCGTGGTTTCGTTTCCCCTATCCATGTAAGGACTTTGCTTGCTTCCTGTAACACCCATGATTTATAGAAGCTTGTTTATCAGAAAATGTCACTATGACTTTTACCTAATCTAAACTTTCATTTTATTTCTCCACAGTAAAACAATTAGAAGGGAATCATATTGGCGGAGCGATGGCCAAACTCTTTCCAAATCAGATCATTTTCTTGATTTTGTGTGTGTCACAGGTCAGTGGGGTTTGCCGAGAGTGACGTTAGCGGGCGTGCTAGGCATGTTTAGTGCCACTCTAGCTGGTATTGTTGAGTCTATCGGGGATTATTACGCCTGCGCCCGCCTCTCTGGAGCTCCACCTCCTCCTGTGCACGCTATAAATAGGTAAGAACAGCAAGCAGTAGGTCATATCGTGACGATTCAGATTTTCCTTTTTTAAATGACTGTGAAAACTGCTTGTTAACCCTGAAAAGCCTGATATATAAAATAAGAGCTTTTATAATGATAGTATATATATATATTTTTTTTAATGGAACAGTTTAGTGAACCATGTGATCTTTGTTGAGTATCATATTTTATATATCAGGCTTTTATGGCTCATATACAGCGATAGTTCACCCAAAAAACAACAGTAGTTGATGGACCCCATTGAATAACATAGTATGGCAAAAAAATGGGGTCCTATCAACTGCTTGGTTACCGACATTCTTCAAAATATCTTCTTTTGTGTTCAGCTGAAGATAGAAATTCATACAGGTTTGGAACAACTTGAGGGTCAGGAAATGACACTTGAGGAAAAAGAAATCGCTTCAATTTTATTCAGAGCCCCAAACTAAGGAAAAATTCGCAAATTAGTGCAGTTGCTGATATTTATACGGCAAAGTTGAAGATCTGTTCTTTAAATTCTTTTGTTAAACAGACTACTTACATAAAATGCATATCAGTTGTCACTCTACATCTAATAATATGTCTTTGTAATATGATACTTAAATGCTTAGTTTTATGATGGAAGGATGATTGAGACTGAGTACAAATAAATGTTCCTCAAAAATACCTCCATAAAAAATAAAAACAAAAAAATCATTGTCAAAAAAATCAAGGGCAAAAATGTAATTATATATTTTTTTTTTTAAACAAGATATGGCCCCTTCAATATTTGTTGGATTTAGTTTCATGGTTTTTGTGCTGTATTTCTTTTCTAGGGGGATCTTTACAGAAGGAGTGTGCTGTATCATTGCGGGGCTGCTGGGAACAGGAAATGGATCAACCTCTTCAAGTCCTAATATAGGGGTGCTTGGCATTACAAAGGTGAGATAATGCGAGACAGAAGTGGGTAAATGCAGTTTTTGTGACAACTGATCAGGGAGTGAAACTGATATCAGGTGTATTACAGACACACTATTCATTCCTTTCCTGTTGTCTCCCCAGTTTCTCTGTTTTCAGAGTCATCATTCATTTTGTAAATGTATGAGTGACAAGTCGTGGTTTTTCTTGTGTCTTGATTTCTCCTACAGGTGGGAAGTAGGAGAGTTATACAGTATGGAGCAGGCATAATGTTTTTATTGGGAACTATTGGGAAGTTCACCGCCCTGTTTGCCTCCTTACCTGACCCTGTCCTTGGAGGGATGTTCTGCACCTTGTTTGGTAATTGGACCTATTTGCATTTGCAGATGTTTTGTCTAAGCTTTGTCCACAGGGTGTCAGTATTGAGCTCAGAAACTCCCTAGTAAGGGCCTGTCCCAAATGGCACACTTCATGTGTACGAAGACTTGTGGTGGACAATGGCTGTCGTTTACACTGGTCCGTTAAAGGGCTAGTTCACTTTGAAATTAATTTATGATATGTTTTAGCTGACCTCAAGGGCATCCAACATGTTGGTGTCTTTGTTTCCGCAATACTTTCAATTTTTATATTTTTAGGTCAAACCGTTCTTGTTTGTCAGTCATATAATGGAGGTCTATGGTCACCACCTCAAAGAGCGTGCACAGAGAAGTCCAGATTAAACATGAATTAATGACTCGTAAATGTAAGTACACATTGATGGCCTAAGACACAAAATGAGCGGTTTGTGTGAGAAAACGAACCATATTTACATCGTTTTTACCTCATGTAACCACAGCCACGTCCAAGTGATCTGAGGGCGCGGAGGCGTCGGTCTGCGCAAGCGCCGGAAGTGATCTAAGAGAATTAGGTTTAAAATGAGAAAATGATGGTCGTGGTAAAAAATGTTTTCAATGTTGTTGCTTTTTCACTATTTTGATCAAATAAATGCAGCATTGGTGAGCATGACATTTTTCAAAAACGGTTTTACAAATCTTACAACCCCACACTTTGGAACTGTAGTGGCCTATATATGTATTTTGTGTAGTTTTAAACTTGTTTTCTGTTTTGGTTTGTACACAGGTATGATTACAGCCGTTGGACTGTCAAACCTTCAGAATGTGGATCTGAACTCCTCCAGAAATCTTTTTGTTCTGGGTTTCTCCATGTTTTTTGGCCTCATGTTGCCTAATTATCTGGACACACATCCCGGCAGCATTAAAACAGGTTCATGTTTGATGCTGTTTTCTGATATATTTTCTTTTGCAACTAGAAAGCTGTGGATGTTGTCAAATATTACTGTGAATACACATTCTTTTGATTGATTTTAACAGGTGTGGACGAGCTGGACCAAATTATCACAGTGCTCCTGACAACAGAGATGTTTGTAGGGGGGTTTCTAGCATTTGCACTTGATAACACAATCCCAGGTATGCATCCGACAGAGTGACTCAGAATATACAAATTCTTTAGATAAATAGACAGATATATAGTAATGCATATAGTAATATATAGTAATAGATAAATAGTAATGCAAGCTGTTCTACGTTCACCATGTTTACATTGTGTGCAGGCACCAGAAAAGAGCGAGGACTGGTAGAATGGGCGGCTGAGAGTTCTTCGGGAGCAGGAACGGTGACAACGAACACTTATAACTTTCCAATTGGGATGGGGTTGGTCCAGAAGCTGGGCTGCATGCGTTACCTGCCAATCTGTCCCACTTTCCAGGGCTTTAAGTCATCACGCCACAAATATGAGGAGGACGACATAAAAATAAACAAAGGTGTGACTGATGCTCCAGATGAAACGGTCTGCACCAAAATTTAGCCCGATTTTTTTTTTTTTGTTTGTTTGTTCCTTTTAACAACTGAGCACCAGTTCTGCTATCACACAAAATTTTTATTTGTTTCATTTTGCATCACAAACAAATAAGAAAAATGTTCTATTAAAAAATGGGTGCATATATTTAAAGGAAAACTTGGACAAAGGGGATTTGTTCGTCTGACATCCACCCAAATGTGAAATTTGAGTTCATTATAAAGAATATGATCTTTTACTGAAATGACTTCAAATGAAAATGAAGGTCAGGTTTTTTTTTTTTATTACATCTTGATTGTGTACAAAATACGCAAGTGATTAACACTAAACACAATATGCTCAGAAATGTTTAGCTTCAGAAAGTGGTGTTTAAAATACACACAAATCATTATGTATATACATATTATTGTAACTAATAATGTTTATAAATACTAAGAGTGTATTATGTATTCTATAAGAGCCATAAGACAAATTATCATTTGGATATTCGGTTTTGACAAAGAGGTCCTTAAGTTATTTTGTATTAAAATATAACTTAAAATATATCTTTCTGTCTGTCTAAAATCTGTCTGTCAATTTTGATTTATTTGTAACACTTTATTAGGTTCAATAAGGGTAATAATTAGGGCTGTCAAACGATTAATCGCGATTAATTGCATCCAAAATAAAAGTTTGTGTTTACATAATATATGTGGGTGCACTTTGTATTTATATATATAATTATTATATATATATATATATATAAATACACACATGGTTGTATATATTTAAGAAATATTTTCATATATATATACTGTATATAGATTTATATATAATTTATATTATATATAAATATAAATATTTTATATATAAATAATATTTTTTCTTAAATATACATGCATGTGTGTGTGTATGTATATTATATATAATATAATTATACATAGCGCACCCACATATATTATGTAAACACAAACTTTTATTTTGGATGCGATTAATCGTTTGACAGCCCTATATTACTTGTGTATATAGTCAATAATACAGCCTAAATCTCATATAACGGCTCTGTGATTTGAAGCAAATGGCCCTTATAAAGAAGCAGAATGGACAAAATTTCTTGGGAAAATACAGTTTAAAAGCAGTTCACATCAAAATTGTATAGTCATTTGAGACACTAAT
>NW_024121433.1:2401919-2509894 GCF_016745375.1 Pimephales promelas | reverse complement strand
GAGCCTCAATTTTTGCACTCAGGTCAAAGTCGAACAGCCCTCTATCATAATCCAGAGTTTTGAGAAGATTGGAGAAACTAAATTTTTCGCCCGAAAATGAAAAAAAACGAAAGGGGTAACACTGTCGTTTTTTTTTTCGGGTCGAAATTTTGAATTTCGATATCTCAGCTCTGGAAGGGTCTAGAGCCTCCATTTTTGCACTCAGGTCAAAGTCTCACAGCCCTCTATCATAATCCAGAGTTTTGAGAAGATTGGAGAAACTTAATTTTTCGCCCAAAAATGAAAAAAAAACAAAAGGGGTAACACTGTCGTTTTTTTTTTCGGGTCGAAATTTGAATTTCGATATCTCAGCTCTGGAAGGGTCTAGAGCCTCAATTTTTGCACTCAGGTCAAAGTCTCACAGCCCTCTATCATAATCCAGAGTTTTGAGAAGATTGGAGAAACTTAATTTTTCGCCCGAAAATGAAAAAAAACGAAAGGGGTAACACTGTCGTTTTTTTTTCGGCAAAATTTTGAATTTCGATATCTCAGCTCTGGAAGGGTCTAGAGCCTCAATTTTTGCACTCAGGTCAAAGTCTCACAGCCCTCTATCATAATCCAGAGTTTTGAGAAGATTGGAGAAACTTAATTTTTCGCCCGAAAATGAAAAAAAACGAAAGGGGTAACACTGTCGTTTTTTTTCGGGTCAAAATTTTGAATTTCGATATCTCAGCTCTGGAAGGGTCTAGAGCCTCAATTTTTGCACTCAGGTCAAAGTCGAACAGCCCTCTATCATAATCCAGAGTTTTGAGAAGATTGGAGAAACTAAATTTTTCGCCCGAAAATGAAAAAAAAACAAAAGGGGTAACACTGTCGTTTTTTTTTCGGGTCAAAATTTTGAATTTCGATATCTCAGCTCTGGAAGGGTCTAGAGCCTCCATTTTTGCACTGAGGTCAAAGTCGCACAGCCCTCTATCATAATCCAGAGTTTTGAGAAGATTGGAGAAACTTAATTTTTCGCCCGAAAATGAAAAAAAACGAAAGGGGTAACACTGTCGTTTTTTTTTTCGGGTCAAAATTTTGAATTTCGATATCTCAGCTCTGGAAGGGTCTAGAGCCTCAATTTTTGCACTCAGGTCAAAGTCTCACGGCCCTCTATCATAATCCAGAGTTTTGAGAAGATTGGAGAAACTTAATTTTTCGCCCGAAAATGAAAAAAAACGAAAGGGGTAACACTGTCGTTTTTTTTTCGGGTCGAAATTTTGAATTTCGATATCTCAGCTCTGGAAGGGTCTAGAGCCTCCATTTTTGCACTCAGGTCAAAGTCTCACAGCCCTCTATCATAATCCAGAGTTTTGAGAAGATTGGAGAAACTTAATTTTTCGCCCGAAAATGAAAAAAAACGAAAGGGGTAACACTGTCGTTTTTTTTTCGGGTCAAAATTTTGAATTTCGATATCTCAGCTCTGGAAGGGTCTAGAGCCTCCATTTTTGCACTCAGGTCAAAGTCTCACAGCCCTCTATCATAATCCAGAGTTTTGAGAAGATTGGAGAAACTTAATTTTTCGCCCGAAAATGAAAAAAAACGAAAGGGGTAACACTGTCTTTTTTTTTCGGGTCGAAATTTTGAATTTTGATATCTCAGCTCTGGAAGGGTCTAGAGCCTCCATTTTTGCACTCAGGTCAAAGTCTCACAGCCCTCTATCATAATCCAGAGTTTTGAGAAGATTGGAGAAACTTAATTTTTCGCCCAAAAATGAAAAAAAACGAAAGGGGTAACACTGTCGTTTTTTTTTCGGGTCAAAATTTTGAATTTCGATATCTCAGCTCTGGAAGGGTCTAGAGCCTCAATTTTTGCACTCAGGTCAAAGTCTCACAGCCCTCTATCATAATCCAGAGTTTTGAGAAGATTGGAGAAACTTAATTTTTCGCCCGAAAATGAAAAAAAACGAAAGGGGTAACACTGTCGTTTTTTTTTCGGGTCGAAATTTTGAATTTCGATATCTCAGCTCTGGAAGGGTCTAGAGCCTCCATTTTTGCACTCAGGTCAAAGTCTCACAGCCCTCTATCATAATCCAGAGTTTTGAGAAGATTGGAGAAACTTAATTTTTCGCCCGAAAATGAAAAAAAACGAAAGGGGTAACACTGTCGTTTTTTTTCGGGTCGAAATTTTGAATTTCGATATCTCAGCTCTGGAAGGGTCTAGAGCCTCATTTTTGCACTCAGGTCAAAGTCTCACAGCCCTCTATCATAATCCAGAGTTTTGAGAAGATTGGAGAAACTTAATTTTTCGCCCGAAAATGAAAAAAAACGAAAGGGGTAACACTGTCGTTTTTTTTTCGGGTCGAAATTTTGAATTTCGATATCTCAGCTCTGGAAGGGTCTAGAGCCTCAATTTTTGCACTCAGGTCAAAGTCTCACAGCCCTCTATCATAATCCAGAGTTTTGAGAAGATTGGAGAAACTTAATTTTTCGCCCGAAAATGAAAAAAAAACGAAAGGGGTAACACTGTCGTTTTTTTTTCGGGTCGAAATTTTGAATTTCGATATCTCAGCTCTGGAAGGGTCTAGAGCCTCCATTTTTGCACTCAGGTCAAAGTCTCACAGCCCTCTATCATAATCCAGAGTTTTGAGAAGATTGGAGAAACTTAATTTTTCGCCCGAAAATGAAAAAAAACGAAAGGGGTAACACTGTCGTTTTTTTTTCGGGTCGAAATTTTGAATTTCGATATCTCAGCTCTGGAAGGGTCTAGAGCCTCCATTTTTGCACTCAGGTCAAAGTCTCACAGCCCTCTATCATAATCCAGAGTTTTGAGAAGATTGGAGAAACTTAATTTTTCGCCCGAAAATGAAAAAAAACGAAAGGGGTAACACTGTCGTTTTTTTTTCGGGTCAAATTTTGAATTTCGATATCTCAGCTCTGGAAGGGTCTAGAGCCTCAATTTTTGCACTCAGGTCAAAGTCTCACAGCCCTCTATCATAATCCAGAGTTTTGAGAAGATTGGAGAAACTAAATTTTTCGCCCGAAAATGAAAAAAAACGAAAGGGGTAACACTGTCGTTTTTTTTTCGGGTCGAAATTTTGAATTTCGATATCTCAGCTCTGGAAGGGTCTAGAGCCTCCATTTTTGCACTCAGGTCAAAGTCTCACAGCCCTCTATCATAATCCAGAGTTTTGAGAAGATTGGAGAAACTTAATTTTTCGCCCGAAAATGAAAAAAAACGAAAGGGGTAACACTGTCGTTTTTTTTCGGGTCGAAATTTTGAATTTCGATATCTCAGCTCTGGAAGGGTCTAGAGCCTCAATTTTTGCACTCAGGTCAAAGTCTCACAGCCCTCTATCATAATCCAGAGTTTTGAGAAGATTGGAGAAACTTAATTTTTCGCCCGAAAATGAAAAAAAACGAAAGGGGTAACACTGTCGTTTTTTTTTCGGGTCGAAATTTTGAATTTCGATATCTCAGCTCTGGAAGGGTCTAGAGCCTCCATTTTTGCACTCAGGTCAAAGTCTCACAGCCCTCTATCATAATCCAGAGTTTTGAGAAGATTGGAGAAACTTAATTTTTCGCCCGAAAATGAAAAAAAACGAAAGGGGTAACACTGTCGTTTTTTTTTCGGGTCGAAATTTTGAATTTCGATATCTCAGCTCTGGAAGGGTCTAGAGCCTCCATTTTTGCACTCAGGTCAAAGTCTCACAGCCCTCTATCATAATCCAGAGTTTTGAGAAGATTGGAGAAACTTAATTTTTCGCCCGAAAATGAAAAAAAACGAAAGGGGTAACACTGTCGTTTTTTTTTCGGGTCGAAATTTTGAATTTCGATATCTCAGCTCTGGAAGGGTCTAGAGCCTCCATTTTTGCACTCAGGTCAAAGTCTCACAGCCCTCTATCATAATCCAGAGTTTTGAGAAGATTGGAGAAACTTAATTTTTCGCCCGAAAATGAAAAAAAACGAAAGGGGTAACACTGTCGTTTTTTTTTCGGGTCAAAATTTTGAATTTCGATATCTCAGCTCTGGAAGGGTCTAGAGCCTCAATTTTTGCACTCAGGTCAAAGTCGAACAGCCCTCTATCATAATCCAGAGTTTTGAGAAGATTGGAGAAACTTAATTTTTCGCCCGAAAATGAAAAAAAACGAAAGGGGTAACACTGTCGTTTTTTTTTCGGGTCGAAATTTTGAATTTCGATATCTCAGCTCTGGAAGGGTCTAGAGCCTCCATTTTTGCACTCAGGTCAAAGTCTCACAGCCCTCTATCATAATCCAGAGTTTTGAGAAGATTGGAGAAACTTAATTTTTCGCCCGAAAATGAAAAAAAACGAAAGGGGTAAAACTGTCGTTTTTTTTTCGGGTCGAAATTTTGAATTTCGATATCTCAGCTCTGGAAGGGTCTAGAGCCTCCAATTTTGCACTCAGGTCAAAGTCTCACAGCCCTCTATCATAATCCAGAGTTTTGAGAAGATTGGAGAAACTTAATTTTTCGCCCGAAAATGAAAAAAAACGAAAGGGGTAACACTGTCGTTTTTTTTTCGGGTCGAAATTTTGAATTTCGATATCTCAGCTCTGGAAGGGTCTAGAGCCTCCATTTTTGCACTCAGGTCAAAGTCTCACAGCCCTCTATCATAATCCAGAGTTTTGAGAAGATTGGAGAAACTTAATTTTTCGCCCGAAAATGAAAAAAAACGAAAGGGGTAACACTGTCGTTTTTTTTTCGGGTCAAAATTTTGAATTTCGATATCTCAGCTCTGGAAGGGTCTAGAGCCTCCATTTTTGCACTCAGGTCAAAGTCTCACAGCCCTCTATCATAATCCAGAGTTTTGAGAAGATTGGAGAAACTTAATTTTTCGCCCGAAAATGAAAAAAAACGAAAGGGGTAACACTGTCGTTTTTTTTTCGGGTCGAAATTTTGAATTTCGATATCTCAGCTCTGGAAGGGTCTAGAGCCTCAATTTTTGCACTCAGGTCAAAGTCTCACAGCCCTCTATCATAATCCAGAGTTTTGAGAAGATTGGAGAAACTTAATTTTTCGCCCGAAAATGAAAAAAAACGAAAGGGGTAACACTGTCGTTTTTTTTTCGGGTCGAAATTTTGAATTTCGATATCTCAGCTCTGGAAGGGTCTAGAGCCTCCATTTTTGCACTCAGGTCAAAGTCTCACAGCCCTCTATCATAATCCAGAGTTTTGAGAAGATTGGAGAAACTTAATTTTTCGCCCGAAAATGAAAAAAAACGAAAGGGGTAACACTGTCGTTTTTTTTTCGGGTCGAAATTTTGAATTTCGATATCTCAGCTCTGGAAGGGTCTAGAGCCTCCATTTTTGCACTCAGGTCAAAGTCTCACAGCCCTCTATCATAATCCAGAGTTTTGAGAAGATTGGAGAAACTTAATTTTTCGCCCGAAAATGAAAAAAAACGAAAGGGGTAACACTGTCGTTTTTTTTTCGGGTCAAAATTTTGAATTTCGATATCTCAGCTCTGGAAGGGTCTAGAGCCTCCATTTTTGCACTCAGGTCAAAGTCTCACAGCCCTCTATCATAATCCAGAGTTTTGAGAAGATTGGAGAAACTTAATTTTTCGCCCGAAAATGAAAAAAAACGAAAGGGGTAACACTGTCGTTTTTTTTTCGGGTCAAAATTTTGAATTTCGATATCTCAGCTCTGGAAGGGTCTAGAGCCTCCATTTTTGCACTCAGGTCAAAGTCTCACAGCCCTCTATCATAATCCAGAGTTTTGAGAAGATTGGAGAAACTTAATTTTTCGCCCGAAAATGAAAAAAAACGAAAGGGGTAACACTGTCGTTTTTTTTCGGGTCAAAATTTTGAATTTCGATATCTCAGCTCTGGAAGGGTCTAGAGCCTCCATTTTTGCACTCAGGTCAAAGTCTCACAGCCCTCTATCATAATCCAGAGTTTTGAGAAGATTGGAGAAACTTAATTTTTCGCCCGAAAATGAAAAAAAACGAAAGGGGTAACACTGTCGTTTTTTTTTCGGGTCAAAATTTTGAATTTCGATATCTCAGCTCTGGAAGGGTCTAGAGCCTCCATTTTTGCACTCAGGTCAAAGTCTCACAGCCCTCTATCATAATCCAGAGTTTTGAGAAGATTGGAGAAACTTAATTTTTCGCCCGAAAATGAAAAAAAACGAAAGGGGTAACACTGTCGTTTTTTTTTCGGGTCGAAATTTTGAATTTCGATATCTCAGCTCTGGAAGGGTCTAGAGCCTCCATTTTTGCACTCAGGTCAAAGTCGCACAGCCCTCTATCATAATCCAGAGTTTTGAGAAGATTGGAGAAACTTAATTTTTCGCCCGAAAATGAAAAAAAACGAAAGGGGTAACACTGTCGTTTTTTTTTCGGGTCGAAATTTTGAATTTCGATATCTCAGCTCTGGAAGGGTCTAGAGCCTCAATTTTTGCACTCAGGTCAAAGTCGCACAGCCCTCTATCATAATCCAGAGTTTTGAGAAGATTGGAGAAACTTAATTTTTCGCCCGAAAATGAAAAAAAACGAAAGGGGTAACACTGTCGTTTTTTTTTCGGGTCGAAATTTTGAATTTCGATATCTCAGCTCTGGAAGGGTCTAGAGCCTCCATTTTTGCACTCAGGTCAAAGTCGCACAGCCCTCTATCATAATCCAGAGTTTTGAGAAGATTGGAGAAACTTAATTTTTCGCCCGAAAATGAAAAAAAACGAAAGGGGTAACACTGTCGTTTTTTTTTCGGGTCGAAATTTTGAATTTCGATATCTCAGCTCTGGAAGGGTCTAGAGCCTCCATTTTTGCACTCAGGTCAAAGTCGCACAGCCCTCTATCAGAATCCAGAGTTTTGAGAAGATTGGAGAAACTTAATTTTTCGCCCGAAAATGAAAAAAAACGAAAGGGGTAACACTGTCGTTTTTTTTTCGGGTCGAAATTTTGAATTTCGATATCTCAGCTCTGGAAGGGTCTAGAGCCTCAATTTTTGCACTCAGGTCAAAGTCTCACAGCCCTCTATCAGAATCCAGAGTTTTGAGAAGATTGGAGAAACTTAATTTTTCGCCCGAAAATGAAAAAAAACGAAAGGGGTAACACTGTCGTTTTTTTTTCGGGTCGAAATTTTGAATTTCGATATCTCAGCTCTGGAAGGGTCTAGAGCCTCCATTTTTGCACTCAGGTCAAAGTCTCACGGCCCTCTATCATAATCCAGAGTTTTGAGAAGATTGGAGAAACTTAATTTTTCGCCCGAAAATGAAAAAAAACGAAAGGGGTAACACTGTCGTTTTTTTTTCGGGTCGAAATTTTGAATTTCGATATCTCAGCTCTGGAAGGGTCTAGAGCCTCCATTTTTGCACTCAGGTCAAAGTCGCACAGCCCTCTATCATAATCCAGAGTTTTGAGAAGATTGGAGAAACTTAATTTTTCGCCCGAAAATGAAAAAAAACGAAAGGGGTAACACTGTCGTTTTTTTTTCGGGTCGAAATTTTGAATTTCGATATCTCAGCTCTGGAAGGGTCTAGAGCCTCAATTTTTGCACTCAGGTCAAAGTCGCACAGCCCTCTATCAGAACCCAGAGTTTCAAGAAGATTTGGGATACTTCATTTTTCACCCAAAAAAAAAAACGTAAGGGGTAACACAGTCGTTTTTTTTTTTCGGGTCGAAATTTTGAGTTTCGATATCTCAGCTCTGGAAGGGTCTAGAGTCTTCATTTTTGCACTCAGGTCTAAGTCCCATGGCCCTCTATCCGAATCCAGAGTTTCAAGAAGATTGGAGAAACTTATTTTTTCGGACCAAAAAAAAAAACCACTGTCGTTTTTTTCGGGTCAAAATTTGGAGTTTTAACCCTTCATTTGTACATTTATGAGCCATAAATGTAATAGAAAGAGGTAACCATGGTGGACAGTCAAGGTGTCATTCTATCAGCCTGTAGGCTCAATTATGTGTGAAGTCGTCGGGTCCGAATTGGCGGAAAAATTCACAAAATGAGACGTCATGCGCGTTCTCGTCTACTTGCACTTACATCTGTAAGGCAGCCAATAGTAAGCAGCGGCGATCGCTAGCAGTAGTGTTTCAAATGGACTCTGCGAACGGAAAGAAGTGACCAGCCTCCAGCACACGGAAATAAAACAGAAAAAAAACCTTATCTAGTGTGGCCAACGAGCGTGCGCACCGAGAACGAGCATGAGACTGGCTACAGTCTTCTCTAACGGCCACTGGAGTCAGTAACTGGAAGAAATTTCAAAAAAGAAAGTGTTTATTTTTTACTAGACAACCTTCAAAATGAATAGTGCTGTTACACTGAAACACTCAAGAGTGTCATCCCTTAATATCCCCAATTCTGTAGCCTTATGCATGTTTCCAAATTACACTGAAGTCGCATTTTGATTAAAATTCACATGGATATCTGTATCCTGCAATATCAACCATATAATCAAGAGTCAATGATGGTCAGAACATACAGTTTAGATCATTAGCACCTAGTTTATATTTTAAATGCTCATTATTATAGTTTATTATTTCTCCTTAGACTCATCGACTAATGGTTTAAATGAACGACTAACAGCTGACAAGAACAATCAGCCCTACATTTAAAAAAAAAAGGATCATCAAAAATGGATTTTATTTTTTATTTAGTACTGCCCTAAATAAACTAATCTCGCACCTCTTATCGTGGTGTTTCTGATCTTAGACAGACACAAATATTAAATTTAAAAAAAAATGTAATCTTACTCATCATCTCTTCTTTCAGCTTCTCGTTGCGCTCTTCAATTTGCCGTGGCAATCGCTGAAAGACAAATAGAAATTTATCCTCATGTTGTTACAAACCTGTCTTACATTTTATAAAAACTTTTAATTTGAGGCTGTTATCCCTCAATGACTTTTTATTTTTAAGAGTTTAAGATCATGCAATTTTTAAATTAATCAAACATTTGACTCTGTAACACATGCATTAGATAATAAATATACTGAAGCCTAATGATGAGGACGAGCCGCCGGGGGTTGGGCCTCAGCAAACTTCCAAGTGGTCCTCTATATAACTTAAATGATTATAAGAATCTTGATATCTAACTATGTGTAAGGCTTTTGGGAGTCAAAAGGCCAACCGGCAGAGAAACACTCACCATACAGGCCTCTCTAGCTGCAGGGATGCCCGGGTCTTTCTCCAAGACAGTTTTGTAGTCCTCTAGAGCTTCATCAAGCTTTTCTGTCTTCTCGTAAAGTTCTGCTCTCCGCAGAATGGCACGGACATAATTTGGATTCAGTTCTATGGCTGTGGATGACAAATACAATACACATTGTCTGAAACATCTTTGTTTCAAATCACATTTCCTCAGGAAAAGATACACATCAGAGACAAAAAATAAACAGTTGTGAGACTTTCTCTAGATACAGAACACAATGTGTAAAGGATATACTCTCACCTTTAGAGCAGTCACTGATAGCGCTGTCTTTTTTATCCTGTCAAATAAAATTTTAAATAAAGTTAATATGCAAAACTATGAATGAGAGAAAGAACACACACTGGAAGAATAGTATATGCAATACGCATTTGAAAAAATGAGGCGCGGGAAGGCACAACTCGTTTCAATGCAAAATTTTCGAGAAATTCCTACACATTGTCCCTTTAAACAAACCTTTAAAAGGTTTATACAGACCTGACCCACTCAGCAGAAAATAAAACAGAAATATACATTCTGTATCTGTACAAAAAAAAAAAAGAAAAAGCAAAAGTCACCTGATGCAAGCGTGCGGCAGCTCGATTAGAGAAGAGTATGGATCTTTCTTTACTGTAGCACACAGGACACACACGCAGGGCAGCCATGTAAGACTCCTCAGCATCCACATGCTCTGTAAAATAAATCACATGTCAGAAGCTCATCCACAAACACAATATCTTAAATATGTATATAAAGCTTCCTTACAAAACAAGGGATTCTTCAGACAAAAATGAAAAAATTATAGCATTATTTATTTGTGTATTATTGGTATTTTCTTAGAACATACAATTTGCTCTATTCATTTTGATCACATAACACCACCAGAAAAGTGTAATATGATAATGTTGGGAAGGAACACTAAAAGTTGAGTTATTCACTGATTATCATAATATTGTGCATAAGTCCTTAGATTTTGGTGTCATTCTATGCATTCAGATTTGACTTGAAACACACAATCCTTCAAAATCTTTTTAAATAAGTATCCTATGTTATTCAAATCTACATTTATTTGATCAACAGAAGAAGCAGAAACAGTAACAGCATGAAATATTATTACAATTTAAAATAAGTTGTTTCAATTTGAATATATTTTAAAATGTGATTTATTCCTGTGATGCCAAAGTTGAATTTTCAGCATCATTACTCCAGCCTTCAGTGTCACATGATCATTTAGAAATCATTATAATATTCTGATTTTGCTGCTCAAGAAACTTATTATTATCAATGTTCAAATAACAGTTGTGCTGCTTAATATTTTTTCAGGCTTCTTTGATAAACAAATCTTTTTTCATATTATAAATGTCGGTCCCACTTTATATTAAGTGGCTTTAAGTACTATGTACTTACATTGAACAATAAGTACAATGTATTATTGTGTTTCTGTTGTATTGTAAAACACTTTTGCTGCTATTGAGGTGTGATCTGGGTAAGGTTAGGGACAGGTGTGGTGGTATGGGTAGGTTTAAGAGTAGGTTAAGGTGTGAGGGGAGGGTCAACTGTGTAATTACAAATGTAATTACATAAATTAATTATAGCTGTAATTACATGCTGGAATTTTAAAATGTAAGTACAATGTAAAAACATGTATGTACACAATAAGTCCATTGTATCAAATTATTAATTTCAATATAATTACATAGTACTTAAAGCCACTTAATATAAAGTGGGACCGTTAGTGCCACTTCACAGATTAAAATAGGTGAGCAACGGACAGCAAGAATGTGATTTATCTTTGACTGGGATTGTCTTACCTCCATTCTTGAACTGCATGTTGCCCTTCTCCTTCAGCTCTAAACTCTCTTTTCTTCTGCTCTGTAATTAGAAGAGGGAAATAATACATATAAATATCAAGAGACAGTGAGCACATCAATGACAATGGCATTAAATATTTAACTGGATATGAAAAATAATAAGAAGAGGACCTCTTTTTCTTCTTCCGTCAGGTCTTTCTCCTGCTCGCGCAGGTATTCCTCATCATACTCCGTCACCTTGACCTCTTCTTTAAATTCAGAATCTGAGTCACTCTCTCTCTTCTCATCATTCTCCAAAAACCTCTCACATTTCTCCTGTTCTTCGCCACTATCTACCCCAGGATCTCCTGTCAAAGAGTCAGGTCTCTTTTCAGCTGACCTGTCCTCGAGCTCTTCAGAATCCTCTGATGATGTGTTATCCAAACACATCCGGTCAGTGTCATTCATGTTTTCTACGCTGTTGTCTTTGTCTGTCCTGGCATCTGACTCCAGTCTATCGTCGCGAGCCCTCTCTGTGCATTTAACGTCATTGTGTCCCTCTTCTCCGGGTAATTTGTCCTCACAGTCATAGAAATGGTCTTCTTCATGGTCTGCAGTGGTTTCTCTGGTCTCTGACACTTTTAAGGTGCTAGCCATGGCGGCTGAGAGCATCTCGGACTCCGTCTCCATCTGGAGTTGTGCTGACCCCACAACCTGAACAGTATTTGAGTGAAGTAAATGTAAATGACCTCAAACCATATTCACTCCCTCCAACCCTGCAAAACAATTTACCATAAATTAATCACATATTTAGCCTATTTGGGGGGAAAAATACAGCATGTCATTTAAAGCAAGTATTGAATAAGTCTAAAGTACATACTTCAGTTTAACGTACCATCATGTGCAGCTAAATGTGCTGAAACAATACAACAGACTTTGAATCGCTGCATTGTTATAAATGTCACGCTTACTTCAGAGCTGGTAAATCTCGTAACATACTTATTTTATAATGTAATGTTTCTTCAGCATTCCATAAACTTCATTAAATATAAAAACTGCAATCACAAAAACATTCGACAGTGATGTATAGTAGCTTAGATTGACAGGTTCAGATCAAAATATCAGTCAAAACATACTATTAGCAGGACTGATTTCACTTCAGCAGCTCTGCACTCGGCAAAAACGAATGCAATATTTTAAGTTTAACTTGCCTTTTTAATATTTAGTATTAATATTTGTAAGTATTTTGAAAATTATACATTTTAAACGGAACCTTTTAGATAAAAACAATCACACAGTACTTCCTCACCTTCTAGAAATGAGCCATAACGTCTCTTCCGGTTAATCATGCACTGCCTGCCTGACGCATGGGTAGAAAAGGATTCTGGGATATGTAGTTCTAGTTCGTACATACATATTTGAGTGATATTTAACCCTTTGATGCGCAAGCTACATGGATACCCCTTCTAATGCACAACATGGGTCTAAAAAGACCCGTATTCATTTCCTATGTTATTTCAGTGATGGCTGAGTGTTTTCTTTGCTGAATCTTTATATATGTATTTTATCATTTGTTATTCCAGGTATTCATTAAATATCTTGTTTTTGATTTCCACAATTCACAATTACACAATTTGATTTACGATTGATTGGGAGACAATTAAATGTAAATATATAAATACTTAAACAAACAAACACAATTCGTGCTTCAAAATTATTATGTTTACATAATGGCTGAGAATATAAAGCTTTTATCAGTGCTCTAACATCAGTTTTCAGAAACTATATGGCTACCATGGCATTGTTTATTGTATTGTGGTTAGCATGTAGGGCTAGTTATTTATTTATTTATTTATTTATTTATTTATTTATTTATTTATTTATTTATTTCAAATGTTGACCCTGAGTGTATGTGCAACAGTGGTTAAGGCCAACAGAACAGGAATACTAATATGAAGCCAGACAGAGTTTTGGCACAATTCCCCTCTCATTTCCGAGTTCTCACTTGGGCGGCTTGATGTGTTGAGGAGCTGAGAGAATGACATGATAGACAGTTCTGGCTCATATTGCAATGTGTCTCTGTTGGCTCGCCTTTGGGCCACCTGGTAGATCCTGGCATAGCAAGAGATCATAAAACCCACTGATAGAAATAAATTGACTTTGAAATTTAGGATATAAGCCCATATCTTTAGTGTATGACTTCATGTTTTCCACTGACAACAGTGAAAACAAAAGGACAGAGAAGGACCAAGATAGTAACAGAAGTCTGTGTGACATCCTGGAATGCTCATGCCAGGTCTTGTGATATATGTGATGTGAAATTTAAATATAGAAACAGAGGCGAACGTGACATTCAGGGGAAAAGCAACACACACACACAAAAAACTTTTCAAATCAGACCATCAAAATAAAGCATTAAAAGCAGTGTGTATAGCCAATAAGTGAGTCACAGAAATAAGGAGACAAGTGGAAAATGTTACTGGGAAGTGATGCTGTGTGTTACAGTTTCAATGGGTAAGACATCCTTAAAGTGATCCATGTGACTCCAGTGGTTTAACATCAGTTTTAGAAAGCGGTGCGAGTGCTTTGTTTGCGCAAAAAAAAAATAATAATAATAATAATAATTATATATATATAATTTACCACTTTATTAACAAAATATTAATCTCCAACACGTGTTCACAAGAGCACCACGGCGCATGCGTGTTGTGTTGTTACAAGAGCGCGTGTTAAAGATTAATATTTTGTTAATGAATCGGTGAATTGCATATGGACCTTATGTAAATATCACAGATATACAATAGGGCTCATCATGTAGCATATGCAACACACTAATACAGAACCTTGATTGTGTTGTACAATTGGCATCAGCTTAAAACGTGTATGTCAAGCAGACACTAAAAGACTTTCGTGATTTTTTTTTTTTTGTTTAATAGAACACAATAACTTACAAAATCACGGCAACAGGGGCCTTCACAAATTAATTGTAATTTCTTCATTAAGCACTTGTCTTGAGAGGGAAAAAAAGTCTTTATGTACACAATATAACACTTTAAATAGGGTGACAAATTTTATAATATGGTCCAAAAATAAGATAATAATAAAAACATACCAGGAGAAATTCACAACTTCTCTTTTTGCTAATGATGCACTAATGTTTCCTGAAAGAATCCAATTTGCAGGTTTAGAGCACACATGTTGGTTTGTGCCTTGAATTGTTCAGTCAAAAATAAGCTTTTCATGCCATCCATTCATTTGTTAAAAAGTGTGCTGTAATGACCCAAAAGCAAAACCAGACACCTGACATCCTCAACACCTTCACCTATTGAGCTGGAGATTACAAGGCGTCATGGATTTATATGTGAATCTAACAGAATAATCTTGACCAGGCCAAAAAGCATTATTATAAAACCGACACAATCTGAATAACATGAAGATCAAAAAAGGATTTAAATAAAGGAGGTGAACAGACCAGTGAGCAAGTCATACTGAGTTTTATCAGTGCTGCTCACAGCTGTGCAAGTCCAGGTGCAGAGATGATCCCATTATTCATGCAAACGTTACCATCATAACCACTACAATCAAACAGGCCAAATATAGACTTTTCATAAACTACTCATTTAAAACAGTATGTACACAATAATACACAATGGATGTTAAAAGGCTAATTTTGGTATTTCCATTTTAGGTTTTACACAGACATGTATTTCTGCAAAAAAAAAAAAAATGAACCTTGCAAAATCTAGCAAAGTTATATATTTTTTTTAATAATCATTATTCACTTATACTGTAGAGTGCAACAGCTGGTTTCCGGAAGAAAAAAAACTCAATTTCAATACAGGAATTGATTTTGATTTTTTAACAAATTGATAAACCTTTGAAGGCAGACTTACTGTGAGCTATGAGGTGTTCATCCATGATATGCTTTAGTTGAAACAATCAGCCTGCATGATTTCAGAGTATTTTGTTTTAAATAATCATGTCTGACCGTGAAATTCCTGATGAAAACCAAGAAAACCAAGTTTGAAAAAGTAACGCAACATTACTTTCCATAAAAAGTATAATTAAATAAATAATGCATTTAGTTACTTTTTTAGGGAGTAACGCAATATTGTACCGCATTACTTAAAGGGATAGTTCACTTTGAATTTAATTTTTGGTATGTTTTAGCTTAACTCAAGGGCATCAAGATGTAGGTGCTGCAGTATTTTCAATTTTGATATTTTTAGGTCAAACCGTTCTTGTCTGTCAGTCATATAATGCAGGCCTATGGTCACCACCTCAAAGAGCATGCACAGAGAAGTCCAAAATAAACATGATTTAATGACTCATAATTGTAAGTACACATTGATGGCCAAAGACACGAAACGAGCGGTTTGTGTGAGAAAACGAACAGTATTTATATCCTTTTTACCTCTTGTAACCACAGCCACGTCTAAGTACTCAGAGGGCGAAGGCGCTTCTGTCTGAGCAAGCACCGGAAGTGATCTCTTGCGTGTGTACGTCACTCATTGTTTACACAGAGATTTCAGAAGTGTTGCCCTTCACTGTGAAGATCTAAACATATTTATATATACGGGAAATCGCAATGGAAGACGATTTCAATATATAAACAGACAACATTTTTTTTTTTTGCAACCGCACAAGAGATCACTTCCCATGCTTTCCGGCGCTTGTGCAGACCAAAGCGCCTGTGCCTTCAAATCACGTGGACGTGGCTGTGGTTACAAGAGGTAAAAACGATATAAATACTGTTAGTTTTCTCACAAAAAACGCTCGTTTCGTGTCTTAGGCCATCAATGTGTACTTACATTTACGAGTCATTAAATCTTGAGGTGGTGACCATAGACCTGCATTATATGACTGACGGACAAGAACGGTTTGACCTAAAAATATCAAAATTGAAAATACACCTACATCTTGGATGCCCTTGAGGTAAGCTAAAACATACCAAAAATTATTTTCAAAGTGAACTATCCCTTTAACTTTTCCCAACACTGATTACACAGACATGTTTTGCAATAAACGTAAAATATACTCTCTCTTTCTCTCTCTCTAGTCGATTATGCTGTTTGCATTGCTTCATGGGATTGTAGTTCTTCCACCTTACTAAAGCCGTTAAGTACCTTTGTCCTTTTTAACCGATTTTCAAATACTTTTTTTTTCCCATCAAATCAAAGCTTGTACACCTAATAGCTGATTGGTTTGGTTCATGGGTTATACCTTAAGACTTTCCCTATGGGAAAATAGAAGGAAAAATACTTCTGCAACCAATACTGCTAAAAAAGTGGGCGGGCACTAATCCCCTCTATAATCATCATGCATGGCAATGGGGTCAGACATTTTACACTGCCATCTTGCGTCTTAGCTGCCAATTTGTGAAGTCTGTGTTAATATAGTACTGTAATATTGTTCGCCCTGTTGCTAGGTCAATTGATTTGTACATTGCCCTAGACTATAATTTGTTAGTGGAAGCAGACAATAAGCAGATAAAATGATAAATCAATTTACTTATTCACGTCTGTATCCTGATCACCTCGCTGGGGTTTATTTAAAAATAATTACAAGCTGACGGTACATTATCCCTTACAAAGCCACTGCAACTCTCAAATGAAACAACGTAGACATGCATGACAAGAAGCCCAATGTATTTCACATCTACAATAATGTATCAGATCTGTCCGGAAAAAAACTGAAAGACTGAAATCACTGGCATGTAAGTCCCTCTTGACACCAAGCTAGATAGCAGTCTCAGGTGCGGTTCTAGATATTGGCTCATGCTCTGTGTCTCGCTTCCCATTCTGTCCATTGGCATGCTGAGGTCCTTTCGAGTGGGTCCTACTGGGGAACAGCGAAGCCATCCTGTTAGATTCGCAGGGACTCTTCGCCCTAGAGCTGGACCTCATCATACCAGGAAAAGGGCTCCCAGATAGGGAGGAAGAGGAAGATGAGGTACAGGGAACCCAGCCTGGAAGAAGGCCTGATGCTGGACGAGTGAATAATATTGGGCTGGGGTGTGTTGGGGCCAGGGTCTGCTGGCTGCCATTCATGCAAATGGAGCTGGTGTCTGTGTAGACCTGCATGGCCGAGCCCGTCTGGACGCGGTAGTTGTACGCCCTCCAGCCCTGTCGTTTCCTCTGCTGACACTGGCACCTGAGGATCCGAATGAAAGCCTGCTTGAACTCACGGCTGTAACAGGGGTAGATAATGGGGTTCAGGCAGCTGTTGAAGTAGCCCAGCCAGAAGATCACTTTGAAGAATGTTTCAGGAGGTCGTAAACTGGTGTTAAATGACCCTACAAATAGAGGAAAACGAGAGGTCATTTTTTGGGGGAACAATCTCCATGCGTAGACTTTTTTCATCTGTCACCAGTAGATGGCAGACATTACCAACTCACATGTATCTGCAGAAACACAACTAGAATCTTTCTTTTCACATTTACCTTAAAGAATCAAAACCATCAAGATTTTTTGTGTTCATCTTTTAAACTTTATTGACAGTTAATATATCCCCAATTCTCATTAGCGTTATGTGACAGCAAAATATAAAAAAAAAAAAATAAAAAAAATCAGCATTAAAGGCCTCACAATGTGTACAGCCATTCGACTGGTTTTACTTTACACTAATAATGGATCTTTTTATTGTTATTATTATTATTATTAATTTGCATTTTAATTATGCAAATTGAGGGTAGGAAGTCATAATTGAATCATTAAATCTCACAATGGCAAAAAAAAAAAAAAAAAAAATCTATGAAACATACTGTGCAAAAATCTTAGGCATGTTACTATTATCACCCCCCAAAAATGGTTTTATGTCAATAATTTATATATTTTGCTGTAGTGTGTCAGTAGGAAATATCAATTTACGTTTTCAAACCATCAGGGTTTGAAACCCCAGTTGTGCAGTTGGGGCATGTTGTCACACTGCGTTAACTTACAATGTGCCCCAATTAGAAATATGCTATTATATTCTATTGAGAAAACAAGAGAAACATGTAAATAAAGACTGAGAGTCAATGTTCAGAAATGATTAATTATTATTTTGTTTAGAACTGTATAGCTGTGTTTTTCCGTGTGTTTGTTGTCAAACTCAAAAATTTGTATATTTTTAATTATTAAAAAATGGAATTATTTTATATGAAAAAGTAAAAAATATATATTTTATTAAGAAAATATTTTGGTTTGACTAGTATATTTTTTTATTAGATGAGATAACATTTTAAGCTGTTATATGGTGATGTTACAATGTGCCCCTCACATGATACAATGTACCCCACCTATGGGGCATGTTGTCACATTTCACTTCCGTTCTTTCAGGGTAAATCAAGAAAAAAGAATACACTGTATTAATAAAATAAAACCACATAATTGTAGACATTTGGTAAATTAAAGTGGGGGTGAATTCTCTAAACCCCAAGTAGATTTACACAAATTAACAAAGTCAAAAAGTGTTAGCCTACGTTGTGCCCCGTTCTCCCCTATAAAGAGAATTATAATTTTAAATGATTCAAAATGAGAAAAATATAATTCCTTATTTCGGTTTTTATTTTAAATATAATCCATATATGTTTCATGAGATTAATATTTTCCGGTCAGCCTGTAATTCAGCATTAATTCGGTCTCTGTCTAAAATCCTGTCTATTTTTGAACACCCTCATCCTGCCATAAAGAGCATCATTTGAATAACTTGCTCTTTGCTGTGCACTCTGTGCACTTTTATTAAAATGGTTATCTTAAGTTCTTAAATTCCAAAAAAGGGAAGATTGATAGTGCTTTTACAATTTTACTCCAGCTTCAATCCATTTAAAGCAACAACCAAAAGGTCTACCACTTCCAGGGGTGCCATTTTCAAAATGGAAATCATTCTCAGGTTTACACTCCCTCACTCTCCAAAAAAAAAAAAAATTAAATTAAAGGTCACACAGATCCATCATGCTTTTCCAGACTCTAGACTGTAGTTCATCTCCGCTAATGAATTTACTACCTCGCTCTTCCCTGAGGAATTTACCATGTTTTGTAAATGCCTGATGTGCAGCCCGTAATGTTTTTTGGCTCTCGTCTCCTTCTCATCTCGTCTCTGTTTTGATCTTACTAAATAAGTCTAGACTAACTGTTCATCTCAAAGTTTATATGTTTTATATTTTCAATAATTCTTCTGACATTTTTTTTTGCTCAGATGAACAGGATGCATGAGTGAAGCGAGAGTCTAATTTGCTCTGGTATATTAGTACAAGGCAGAATGAGACTTGGGTTCATTACCACACTTCAAGAAGAGCCGCAGGTGTGAAGCCTTGCCCTGCGGTCAGCTTCTGTCTCTCCCAGTAAGTGAATTATTCCATTACGCTAAGATGTTCTCACCTCTTTCTTCTCTAAATCACATGTCACTCAGACATCTCTAAGCCAGAGCATCTATAAATTAAGACAATCTGCACTTTAAGAAGTCAACAAACAATCAGGGACCTTGTTTCTTTCTTTTCAGTTCTGCTGTCCAGCTGGCATTTTGAGAAAATTAAATAAAGACTTTAGATATCATTAACCAAAATAGTACTGCTTTGAGAAACAGATTACTTGATGGATAAACTCTCATGTGGCCTGGTGGCAAAGTGGTCATTGATTTTTCAATGATCTGTATTCACTCTTCAATCAGCCATTAAGAGCACGAGTTATTCTGCAACACTAAAAGAAGTAAATTAATATTTGCAAGCCTTTTAAAGGAGTAGTTCACTTTTAAAAAAAACTTGCTGATAATTTACTCACCCCCATGTCATCCAAGATGTCCATGTCATTCTTTCTTCAGTCGAAAAGAAATTAAGGTTTTTGATGAAAACATTCCAGGATTTTTCTCCATATAATGGGGAACCAAACAGTTCAAACAGTTCAACTGTTCAAAGGGCTTTAAACGATTCAAGACGATGAATAAGGGTCTTATCAAGCGAAACGATCGCTCATCTAAAAAAAAAATAACACAGTTTAAGTTTTATAAGCTCAAATGGTCCCTTGCTCTGTTCTGTGATGCACGTTCATGACTCTCCTGTTCGAACTCGTACATCAAAATGAACGAATCTTTTTTTGTGTCATTTGGTTGATTCAACGAACAAAATGAACGAATTGACTCGGAAAAAGATTTGTTCATTTTGACCATTTGAGCTTATAAAACGTAAACTTTGTTATTATTTTTTTTAATGAGCGATTGTTTTGCTTGATAAGACCCTTATTCACAGTCTTGAATCGTTTAAAGCCCTTTGAACAGTTTGAAGTTTGCACTGAAACTGTCTTTTGGACATTGAACCGTTTGGTTCTCATTGAAGTCCATTATATGGAGAAAAATCCTGGAATGTTTTCATCAAAAACCTTAATTTCTTTTCGACTGAAGAAAGAATGACATTGACATCTTGGATGACATGGGGGTGAGTAAATTATCAGCAAAAGTTTTTTGAAAAGTGAACTACTCCTTTAAGCTAAAGCAACACTCAACCGAGTATTTGTGGAAGTAAAACATAATGGAAATCTCGGTAAAAATGAGAATGTTAAAGGAAGATCACTAAATTCAAGGCTTCTGGTCATTCCTAGGATATCGAAGTCCAGTAAAGGAGGGAGGGCGTTCTCGCATTTAGCTCCAAAACTCTGGAATGGCCTTCCCGATACGGTCCGAGCCTCTGACTCGCTGACACAGTTTAAAACTAGATTAAAGACGCTTCTCTTTAGTCAAGCATTCACATAATGCTTACCTTCTAGTCCTCTGTTATGCCATACGGAACCGTTTGCCACTGAAACTGCTTAACGCACCAGTGGGGCTCGACAGCCTTTTAGACAAACGGGTCGGTGCGTATGGTTGGGTTGCGGAGAGTTCAGGTTACGGAGAGTTTGTGAGTTATAACGGAAATCATTATGAACATCAGCTAATTATTTCCCATCTGCCTTTCTGCTGTTATCTCGGACGCTTGTCCCGAGAAAAATGGCGTTCGTCAGGTCCAGTTTTGTGTCCAGCCTCTCACGGGGATTTCGGATGCCCCAACACCTGTGATGAGACGACTCAACGCCTGTGAAGAGACGACTCAACGCCTGCGATATGTTATGGCGCCGTTTGATTCATAAACAATATTTATATTTAATATTTATATTTAAACAATATGAATGTAAGCCAGAGGAGAACTGGCCCCCGACTGAGCCTGGGTTCTCCCAAGGTTTTTTCTCCATCCAATCTGATGGAGTTTGGTGCCACTGTCGCCTTGCTTTTGGCTTGCTTTGAGCTTGCTCAGTTGGGGTTATTTAGTGTTTAGCAATGTTGTTGATCTGTGTTGTGCTACTTTCATGTTATCACTGTGAAGCTGCTTTGATACAATCTGTATTGTGAAAAGCGCTATATAAATAAATGTGACTTGACTTGACTTGACTTGAAGTCAAACGTAGACCAAATCTTGATGCAAAGCAACCTTCTCATATACCAGTTAACTCCAATATTCATACCATGGGATATGAAAACAAAGGCCACTCAAAAAAGGGAAGTTAACTCCTCAAGGTCAAACACATATTTGCCTTCAAAATATTTCCTTACTCATTTGCAGGAAAAACATATCGTCCCATCTGCTAATATGACCCTTAGAAGGTCACTGGGAGCTGAACTTACAGGTCATGAAGTGAATATAGGAGGGAGATTAACTTTTTTGACCAGATTTTTCTGTTGTGGGAATGGTACCTCTTCAGTATTCCCACACCTCATCAGAAAATTCTGGGTTAAGATAGGGAGTGAGCCTGGGAATGAGAGAGCTCTGAAGACATTGGCATCTCCAGTGCATTCCAACAGGAGACCACAGCAAGCTTCAGGGACCAGCTCTGTATAACTCATCCATTGCTAAATTAAATGACCACACATCCGATTAACAGGACAGACGTCGCCTTCAATTCAAACCAGCGCACGAGTCAAGGCTTGTCAGTGATTAGAATATATTGCAAAAGAAAAATATATATTATGTCCTTGCAATTAACCTTCTGCATGTGTTCCACTGGACCTTGTCCATGACAGAACTCAACACTAATCTTTTCCGTGAGTAAGCAGTATTGAACTTTGACAGTTTAAGACATTTTGGACTGAGAGCACAGAGATGGCTGCCACAAACAGAACCTGAACCAATGAAACGTTTGAGCTGGAGACGTGTAGTTTTTCCTGGCAACAGGATCACATTCTCAAGTGTCAGAAGTGGCACTATCTTGACATTCAATCTGTAAAATTATTGCCTATGATTATTTTAAATCATGCCAATAGCAATGTGACTATGCAACCGTTCCACAACTGTCTATAATACCCTTGCATGTTTTATTAAAACAAAAACAAAAAACTATAATATATCATTTAAAATATAATTTAGGCTATCAAATGGTCTCTCAATGCATGGAACAAAACCAATGAAAGAGTAAGAAAGGCCAAAAAAGACCCTAAATATATTTACATAATCCCACCGTAAAAATGAATGCGCTTTATCTAATCAAAAACATTGTGGCAACAGATTACAAGCAATATTATTAATTAAATTTAACAATAGAATTGAGTAATAATTAATCAAATTAATTCATTAAAAGTTAACCATTTAAAATGAGTAAAACTTTATTTTAAAAAGTATGTTTAAGTCACCATTATGGTGCTCGGTGTTCTGCTTCAGTGATTCTGCTTGTTAACATCCGGTGTCTTCAATGTTGGCAATATAAAACAAAGATAATATAAAATAGTTAATCTTTGACGTCTGTCTGTTATTCATATTTTTTGGTGTAAACTTGACTCATTTTAAATGGTTAACTATTAATGAATATTTTGATTAATTTTACTCAATTCTAATTTGTTCAATTTTGCTTGTAATCTGTTGCCACACTTTTATTGATTAGATCAAGCATCTTTTTTACAGTGTAACAGTGTGATAATGTGCAATAAATATAGCCTACATGACATGGTTCTACAGCCGACGATAATATTTTGCATGCATTCAACTGTTAATAACCAACCCGGTTGTAATTGCCAATAAATTCCATTGAAGACACATGCTGCTACAGATATTTATGAAAATCGAATTATTCTGGTAATGTCACATGGGTTTGTCTCTCGTTTGTCCAACAAGGTTGAACTTTATCTCTTATCAAACACTAATGAAATAATGGGGCAGACTGTCTCTAATCGTATGTCCTGGACTCCTTTATGCCACAACAATACTTGTGCATGAAATATACACATAATGACTGAATGTTGAACATAGCTATGCACTGACTTAAATGTGGAACAGATCATGCGCTTACGTTTATAGCCAAGTTATATATGTATGCGGAAATTTATAAACAACAAATCTGATTTCTAGGGCCCACAAGACCTTGATCAGGCTGGCAGACCACATTAGCCCATTAAAAAACATGTTCTAAAAACACTGTTTTCAAACAGGGAGAGATCATTTATAGACAAACAATTACACTTTTTTACATAAAAAGTGCATCAAACAAATAGGCCTTTGCTATAAACCTAAAACCATTGTTTGACTTGTATGTCTTAAATACAGTTTAAAGTTTAAGTTAAGTTTAAAACAGTGCCTGTTATTTTCACACTTAAATTATATTAAATGTTGTTTTGTTACATTCACATGCAAGGAGGGCCGTAGTGAACCACAAGTAAATAATTTAAAGGGATAGTTTAATCAAAAAATGAAAATGCCTTTATTTAAGTTACTCACCCCAAGTTGTTCCAGACCTGTATAAGTTTCACAAAAGAGGATATCTCTAAGAATGTTGGTAAGCAGACAGACGCCATATTACTTCCATAATAATAATAATATGGACGTCAACGGTCTGCACCAACATTTTTCAAAATGTCTTCTTTTTAGTTCAACGGACGAAAGAAACTGGAACAACTTGAGCCTGAGTAAATAATGACAGAATTTTTGGGTGAACTATCCCTTTAACTGAAACGTTTAATTTGTTGACAGTGAATTTGTGAAGATGGTGTGTGAGGGAATAATTACACTTAAAAGTTTGTCTTTTGATTTTGGGGTCGAGGGGTTAGTAAAACATACGTACCGATGGGTAGTGCGAGGAAAAATGGTAACCAGCACAGAATGAACATGCCCACAACAACACCGAGCGTTTTAGCAGCTTTCTTTTCTCTGGAAAACTTAAGTAATTTGACTGTCAGCGAGCTCCTAATGTGGCCTTTGCTGCAGTCATCCTGCGCCTGAGAACCTTTACAATGGATCCGAAGCGTCAGCTCATTAGAGTCCATGTGCTCCTTCATCACTCCGGCCTCAAGGTTTTTCGTGGTTCTTTTGGCAACTATATACACGCGGAAGTACATGGCCAGAATAACCGCTAAAGGGATGTAGAAGGAGCCCAGCGAGGAGAAGAGCGCGTAAAACGGCTCCTCGGTGATGAGGCACACAGTGTCGTCCTCTGAAGGAGGCTCTTTCCACCCAAGCAGAGGTCCTATGGAGATGACAAAGGCAAGAACCCAAACACCCAACATGGCCAAGAGCGCCCGTTTCTCGGTCACAATGCTCGGGTACTGCAGTGGGTAACGCACCCCGATGTAGCGGTCAATGGAGATTACGCACAGGCTCATGATGGATGCGGTGCAGCACAACACATCCACCGCAGCCCAGATGTCACAGAAGATCCTCCCGAATACCCAGTAGTTAAGAATTTCACGCGTGGCAGAAACCGGCAGGACGGTTGTGCTCAGCAACAGGTCTGCAATGGCTAAATTGATGATGAAGTAGTTGGTTGGGATGCGCAGGTGCCTGTTGCACACTACGGAGAGAATAACGAGAATGTTGCCGACGATAGCAAACACAATAAAAGCGCCCAGAACCATGCCCAGTGGAAGCGCGCGGCCGATTCTGAACGAGCTCGGCTCGGTCCCGTTTCCCGCGGAGCTCGAATTGTACACGTCGGACTGTTCGGAGGAAGCATTACTCAAGAAGTTCACGGAACGATCTGTATCAGAACTCATCTTGCCTCTGCAGTACCTCCATACCAAAGTAAGAGCAGTTTTTACCTTCAAATGCGCAAATTGTTATTTCTGTATTCCAGAAAAAAAAGATCAGACATGAAAATGACCCGGTTTTGTTGCGCAACAAGCGTGCAATAGGAAAAGTCCATAATTGTAAAGGTTGTAGAAAGTCCAGGTTGAAGATGTGCGTGTCGTCAAACTTGGTTGGTTGAGTTCTCCTCCGCAGTGTCTCTCCCGGTGTTCCCGCACTGCTTCTGACCACTCCTGCATTCACCACCAAACCCCCTCCCCTGTGGAGATACAGACCTAGCAAAGAGGTACATCTTCATGGCCTATTAACCTTTACACATATGGCAAACCGTTGTAACCTTCATCCCGTAAAGCCAGTATCTGTTTTATGTCTTGTTTTTAGGTAATCCATTAGAGTCGCAGTTTCATCAACTACTAGGCTACAGTAGGCTAGGCTACTAATGATTTTTTTTTTTTTTTTATTAGTCACTAGTATAGGCTACTTATTCCTATGCTAATCATATGTGTCAGCCAGTCAGTGTTGGGGTAAGATACTTTTAAAGGTAATGCATTACAGTAAATTAAATAAAGAAATAGGCTAAAATTAAATAAATTCATTAACGCTGCAGTCCGGCGTTTTTCAGTGACTAGTCAATAAATAGAGTAATGATGAATCTAAAAGATCGCTACTGAAATAAGTATCTAAAGAATTGTAAGCAGTGACAAGATTCTTGACTACTGTATTACTTGCTAGAAAGTAAAATATAGTTAGTTTTTAAAGAACAAATGTCACAACGGCTTGTCATATTACACCACCGCATATTTTGTCTTCAGACACATGCAAATTTTAATAAAGGGGCCACTAAAGGCCCCCACAGCGTGCTGTCAGGTAATGTAATGCAATGTCAACAGGACAGCATGCCAACGCATACCACCCGCTCTATTCTTAGGGTCATCCGCGATTTAAAATATGGAAAACTTGCAAACAATATCAAGGTTGTTGATGCGTTGAGCTATCTAGGTACAAATTTAAGTCTCAAGGACTCACTGTGCAGATATTAAATAACAAAAATGTCACACTTGTCGACAGGTTTCTAAAAACAACTACCAATTTAATGTCCTAGAACACATTTTCATGAGTCTGGTCCTACTCAAATGAACTGCAGAAAGCACAAAGTCATTCACTGGGAAATGCCTACTGGCTGTGCCATCTTTAAAGACTGCCATAAGTGTCCAAATATTCCCGCAAATCATCTGTAATTTTATAAACGAGCCACTAACTCGATCTCTTTGCAAATGCCAGCCAAACAGGAATTTGACAGTGATGAAGCACATAATGGCTTGCGCCAAAAAACAAAAAAACAGATAACTCAAACAACAGATGGATGAAAATCCTGAAAGTCTACTAATTTATACTGAAATCAAAGTAAATTGCATCTAGCAGGAGTTGTGAAAGAGGAAACAAGCCTGCTGTTATGCAAGAATATCCTCGTTGTGAAGAAATTAAATAAGCATTTTCATTGAAATTTCAGAGCACGCACTCTGAGAGAGGTTGCAGTGGCATAAAAGTGAGCCCAGGCCTTAAGGATAGGTCATTACAAAATGAAATACACACTGCACTCTCACCAGGAGCTAATGGTAAACGGCAGAGCGTGTGACGTGAAGGGGAAACTTATATCCTTTGTGGATGGCACCAAATGTATGGCTGATGCATTTCAACCCAGAAGTTAGTGCTGAGCTCAGGAGAAACAGCGGCCAGGCCACTGTGACCGCTGCAGTAAATACACACATGCACACAGCACTGTATAGCTCCTGAAAACCATCCAACTATTAGCTCAAACTCACTCCAAGTGAATTAAGGCGATTACATTTAATACCATCGCCGCTTTGGGTGATGAATGACATAAGGTGATTTGAAGTGAAAGGTGAGATTTGAAGGCAGGAAAATGCTGAGCTGTCAGCCAGACCACACTAAACTGCACCATCTTTTCCCAGCGCGGCGGCGGCGGCGGAAAGCATCCGTCAAATGGCACAGCGACACTATATACTCCATATCAGAGAGAAAGCAATTCTTTATGAGTAAATCTCTTTAATGAATTACGTTTACATTACAGCCACAGTATACATGTTCTCATTCTTGAATAAAGAATTGCTTTTAAAATAATAACCAAAGCAGATATTCATTGTTGTGAAGAGATCATGAAAAAGAAAAAGGGTTGTTTTGCAACCCAGTGCGCTTAATTAAGTAAGTGTAATTATCTGGCATCCTGTGAATCCATAATTGCAGATGTAAGATTGTTTTTTTTTTTATCTTCCATAAGGATGAAAAACCTTTGTCTATAAAATGGGAACTGATTTTGTTTCAGACCCAGATTTAAAATTGGACATGAAATTGAGGCCCAAACGCCAAACCAAAGATAAAAATGTCTTTAAATTCAAACTCTTATGTGCATTAATATTACATTTTAAATAATTACCTACAAAAGCTAAATAGAAAAATTGGTTTCAAAAATTTTGGGATCAAAAAATTGTGGCCAACCTGATCTCATAAGAAAACATAACTATTTTACGAGGATGATGATTTTTTGTGAATTTGTATGATTTGATTCAAAGGCGTGTGGTTTTTAGAAAATAATACTGTAATAATAAAAAAAGTCCACCCCTACACCTAACCCTCAATGGGGTGGGAATCGATTGTGTGAAAATAAATAAGAATACGATCGCTCAAATTCATACAAAGTCACCACCATTTTCCCAAAACGTTAATTTGTTATGCATTTACGAATGTGTTATTGTGGCACAAAATTCCCGAGTCTCCCTGGTCTGTCCCTGCGGTTCGGCCCTGGACTCCCTACCTCAACCCTCCTGTCCCTCCCTGGTCACCGCTAAAGACTTTCTGGACTTTCTAAAGACAGGTTCATCCATTTTATCCTACTCCGTCTTGTTTCTCGAGTTTGTGTGCCCATAAAATATCGTCTATTGAAATCATATGATTCGTCTTCTGATTAGTTCTGTGAACTTGGAGGCTTTTGCTGGCAAAGGGAAGTGGAGTTTAGAGGTTTTTGCCAAAAAAACGGTATTTTTGAAAAGGCTGAGCCTGGGATTTAGCGGGTTTGAACGTATACTAGCCTATGTGTGGAGAGGAATCTTTGGGACACCAAAAATTACACAGCGTCTGTCACACCCTTGAAAGGTTTATTTAGTGCTGAAATGATTATTATGATCTTAAGAGCTATTTCATCATGTATGAATAAGACAGCTGAGAAGGATATTACGGTATCCATTAGAAGTTCAACATTAATCCCCCAGTCTTGTATGAAGGGCACAGACCATTATGGAATCCAAGCTTTTCTGAGCGACTCCTGTTATGGTAGCAAGAAAAACTAATCGTATTTCATCTGTCTGGACTGTGGCCAAGAGGCATTTAGCTGCAGAGTTGTGAGGGTTTTAGTGAGAAAGACAAACAACATTATGCTAAAATACTATGGCTAGGTATACAGATTGATACAGGGGTTTGTTTAATCAAGTAAAAGAGGTTGTACGTTTTGTTTATCGCCGGTTTAAGTGATAAGGTTAAATTTGAGTCGTTGACAATGAATTTCTCTTGAGCATTGCTTAAAAACTCTGTGATGGAGATGATGACGCTAAACAGTTTTGTAATCAGTCACAATATAAAAATGTTTGCCTACATGTGTGGGAACGTTTGAATTTGAACATTTGAACACAAAGCAATTATAAAATGACTGGTGTATAAATATACAGTAATATACATTCATGATTCCCCAGAGGACGATAAATATACTAGAGGATCTACATATGCCGCAAATGGTATTTTACTGTAATATACTATTGTTTGTCCTCATGTCTTATTCCCATGGCCTTTTTAAAATGTTTATTCAAATTGCATTAACTATTATTAGCAGATACAACTTTTGATTTAAATAATGTATTTAGTAATGTTGAAATGGGCTTTATGCCTAGCTGCACTACTTCCTGAACTTCAGCCAGCTCCTTGTTTCCTGTCTGCCATTATTGGTCAAATTGATTAATTCAGGTGTGCTTGACCTCAGTAGTCATGGCAACAATAATCAGACACACCTGAATTAATCAATTTGGCCAATAATAGCAGACAGGAAACAAGGAGCTGGCTGAAGTTCAGGAAGTAGTGCAGCTAGGCATAAAGCCAATTAACTAGGATTAATAAATGCCATAGAAGTATTGTTCATTCTTAGTTCATGTTAACCATACCCATTTTTAAAAGAAATTTATTTATTCAGTTAATTTGAGCAATGTTGAAAAAGAAATTATAACAATATTAGCAGATATAACTGTTTTTTACTGTATTTTGATTAAATAAAGGAAGCCTCGTGAGACTTTATATGAGACTTCTTTCAAAAGCATTAAATGAAATCATTAATTTATCAAGACATTTTCCAGCGTATCTTATTTGTTTTCATAATGCCTTTGGTCACATCACTCTCTCAGCAGTCAAATATATGGCACATTTGTAAGATATATGCACATACTTGCAAAAATAATATTGCTCTGGTCGGCTGTGGAATATTCGAATATGAGCGTTATTTTAAAACACGTGTCTCAAAGGCAGAAGAGAAGAATGCCAAGAGTTTATCATGGGACGCAAGCCATCAGTCCATGAGATTTATCTTAGTATTAATATCCTGGATGTTATGAGGATAGCATCTCTTACCTTTTCTTTTGTGCTTCACAAATTAGCGCTGGAACACAAAGTACCAGACGTCGGTATAATTCGCCCATTGCAGGAAGTGCCTCCATTTGAATTCCGTAGTAGATATGAGATAGTTAGATATGGAGTGAAAATACAATCATATACCCAGACCCATTGTTGGTAATGTAACAAGCTTTATCTAAAAGTAATGCATAAAAATAGGTAAATTATCATAAACTGCAGAATTGGATTTCTAGGAAAAAAGGCATTCACATAAATGTAGGCTATTTTTTCAAGAACCCGTTTCCCCTTCCCGCTTTGGGAAATGCACTTAATCTATCACTCTTTCCCCCAGATTTTAATGTGGGATAGAATGGAGAGCTGCAAGATAGAGATGTGGGAAATTATACAAGGGTCATATTGCCTTGATAAAGGAAAAAACTCCAGAAATGGAAGATCACAGTGAATAGTAATTTTTTACACTCATTTGACAGCATCCACAGCAAAGGCAAAGAGTATAAAATGAATGGAAAAGAGTCATCAGACCCGCATTGCATTAAACATAATTACATAGCAGACACTTTTATTCAAAGTGACATGCTTTGAAAATCACAAGCAATCACTTGCAATTTCATGAGTAATCCAGAGTAGGAGCATGACGAGAAAAAGACATGCCTTCAATTAATATCAGATTTATATTTGTATGGAAATGCAAAATAAACGAGTAGGATGGTCATTGACATACGTATTGGTGTCCACTGATGGATCTGTGTTCAATAAACAAGAGGGACAACGAGGCTCGTTGACTTGCTTTTAGATGTTTAAATATAGTGGCTTTATTGAATAGCAAAAAATAAATACATAGCCGTCAAAAACTTGCAATAAAACAAAAGATTTGTTGTTTTTCTTCATTGCTCAGGCTTTTTCTTGTAACTAAGACATTTTTTTTATATATTGGTATATCTCCTGGTGTGTTTTTCTTCCCACTATAATAACTTGTGCAGACATTTTAAATATCTGTCACCCTCGTAAATAGTAATAACTAATATTTACATTCAGTTAACATCTGACCTAGCCCTTAGCCCTTTGTCCACATTTGCAGCAGCTGGTTTCGCAGTGCTGTCCTCCCATGTGCTCTAAAACAGAGCTAGTCAAACTCTGGCTGCGGTTTATTATTGTTTACTGAGATGTTTTAATAAATCAGCATGTTTCTGATTTATTTTTGGTTAGTATTATGAAGTGCAAGTTGTAATCACTTGTTTAAAATACTTCAATGTTTATGTTGCTGCTTGCTGGGGCTGAAACATTTTTAAAAAAAACTTGAAATACTCAAGTTGCATTTTAAAGTACAGTGAAATAATTCACATCTGCGTTTCATTTGTATTTAATCCGCAAATTCCCAGGTAATTTTGATAAATGTGTCCCGAGATAGAGCGTACGAAGTTACTTCAGTATATGATCCTTAGGGACCAAAGAAGATTCTCCATGCTCCCGAGTTTAAATGAGTTTTGCACATTTTCTCAGCTCCTGTGAGACTTTCTGGAAAAACAGCAGATTTTCCCAGTCTGCGGCCCTGAAAAGATGTGATTTCACAGTGATTTAGCGTTCTTTACCGTTTGTATTGCTCAGCAGGTCTCTGTTGTCACTAGACTGGAAGGAATGACGCTGGATGTACTTTGGATTTGGATGGTCAGCGTTCATCTCATGTGGAGTTGAGTTTCGTCACAGCCTGACGTCCAAAAAAAAGACAATAATAAATCAGCAACTTCGATTGAAAAGGCTAACAGCACAATCATTCCAAATGAAAAATAACCTCATCCTGAATGGATAGGTTTGGCCAAAAGATATGGAAAAGTATTAAAAAGATGAACCCTAAAGCTCTTCTCGCTGGAATCAACAGTCTTCAGCACACAATTTTTTTCATACCCAAAATAAAGGCAGGCTGAGGGAGTCAACAAGTAGTCAATCAAACAAATTGGCCTCACTTTGGTCCAAACTATATTGTAGAGACAGAACTGTTTTACACTCAATGTATGATCAGACTGATCTCATGAAATGGCGTATGTATGACACACCAATTCGTATTTCCATTTTTGGCGTGCTATCAACACGCATAATCGCTTTTCAGCGTGTTTATGAACGCCATTGCCTTAACGTTAGATTACTGTAGGCCTGTATATATTGGACCTTACCTTGTCCCTAAACCTACCCGTCAATGGGGTTAATAGCATTTATAAGTCTTCCCCTACCACCCTAGAAAAAAATATCGCACCCCAGATGTAGGTCTACATTTTGCTTCGTTTCACTCGGTACATACACGCATTAAGCAGAATCTGCGCTCATTGAGAGCAGCACATGTGCCTGGTCACCTGAATTTGGGACAGTCCAGAAACATTGTTCCAGCAGGAGATTGGACTCTGCAATCTCTCAATCGATCAATCAATCAATCTTTTTTTTTTTTTTTTTACAAGTTTAGTTTATTTATATAGCACTCAAAGTTGAAGCAAAGTGCTTAAAGATTTTATGAAATAGACAACATATAAAACATCACACCTAACCATTATAGGATAGACCAACGCCACTTTTGCGTCATCGAAGGGTAACGCCCCCTTTTGGGGGAAAACACCTCTATACTGTCTATGGGAAAACAAACGGATTCCCATGAGAACAGAACTCGCACCAGATCTGCAAAGTTTCTTGATAGCAAAAATGGCACAAACTTAAAGAAGCTAACGTTACTGAATACGGGGTTACAGAGGTGTCCCTTTAAAATGGTCGAAAACTGGATTAATGACCCCACATAGCGGCCAAATATGGACTATTCAGACATCTAACGTTACCACTATCTCGTGGAATCACCAAGTAAGCACGTAGCATTTTTTTTCATTAACACTCACATTATGACAAACTAGACGATGAATGGATCATATTTAACTTGATTTAAGCTATTGACATAGTCTAATAAGGTAACGTTAGCTGCTAACAGCTTAGTCTTTCTAATAGCTAGTCGACAACAAGGTAACGTTAGCTGCTAACAGCTTAGTCTTTCTAATAGCTAGTCGACAACAAAACTGTCAATAGCTTAAATCAAGTTAAATATGATCCAAGTGACATGGCCTCATCGTCTAGTAGTTTGTCATAGGCTACTGTGAGTGTGTAAATGATAATAAATAAATAAAAAGGCTAACAGTTACTTACTTGGTGAATCCACGAGATAGTGGTAACGTTAGATGTCTGAATAGTCCATATTTGGCCGCTGTGTGGGGTCATTAATCCAGTTTTCGACCATTTTAAAGGGACACCTCTGTAACCCCGTATTCAGTAACGTTAGCTTCTTTAAGTTTGTGCCATTTTTGCTATCAAGAAACTTTGCAGATCTAGTGCAAGTTCTGTTCTCATGGGAATCCGTTTGTTTTCCCATAGACAGTATAGAGGTGTTTTCCCCCAAAAGGGGGCGTTACCCAACGATGACGCAAAAGTGGCGTTGGTCTATACCGACATTAAAAGTTGGCACAATCCAAACATTTCTTCCTTTGGTGAGCATGCAAACATTTCTTTAAAGCGAAACACCTGCAAACCCGAATCCTTAAAAAAAAAAAAAAAAAAGAAGCAGACTCTAATTTTAACACAATATTCTTTGCCATGATTAATAATATTTCATTAACTTCATTCAGCAGCACTGCTTGGCTTAAACATAATAATGGCAGTCCGTCCAGAAAAACGCGATTATGCGATCGCTGAATTCAATGCAAAATCAGCCAAAGTCCGCATATTTATGCGGGGCCGCATTTTTTCAAATACGCCGCACTTTCGCTGCATAAATTGCCGATTTCCTTGCAAAATATGCGGGGTTTGCATAATTTCATAATCCTCGCATTTTCGTTGCAAAAAAAAGTCACGTGTATTTTAGTAGAAAGTTAAAAAATGTTCCGTTTGCTTCACACAAGAGCAGCCATTTCCCTCTGTTTCCATGGGAACGTTATGAAGTGACGCAATTACGCGACGCCGGACAGACTCACGGAGGCGATTGACATCTCACAAATCGAACTCGTATAACTGTCTGTCACACGTTCTACCGTCACATCGTTACTTAATAAACAACATAAGATAAAAGAAGTAGCATCAAACAGAAATTACCCGCACACATGGGGTGTTCGAGGCGCACACATAACACTGCAGAGAGCTCTTAAAGGGGCCACACCTTATTTACACTCGTTATAGTCTGAAATAAAACAAGATGAGAAATTAAATATTCCCAGCACTTTCTATGATGTAGTATGCTTGCTTATCAAAGGAAGTAATAAGAAATGACTCTTACATTAGCCTAGTGAGAACAGGATGTTGGGGGAATCACTGAAAAAGAGAAATCTTTTTCATCAAACCACAATTTTTGCAAGTTCTCTCAATTTTTGCAAATTCCTGCAATTTCATCGCATAAAATTGCATAAATATCCCGCATATTCCATCGCATTTTTAAAGAAAACAGGCCGAGTAGGCTAATCAATCAATTTTTGCCCGCAACAATCACAAGCTCCGCGTTTTTCTGGAAGGACTGAATACTATTATGGTAAATGTTATATATAAATCGCAAATTTTTTCACAAATTTTTGGAAATTACCACCACAAAATCAGTCATTTTAAAAAATCGTGAAATCCTGGAGGGACTGTAATGGTACTGTGTCTGGCATTACTAATTTACGGTGAAAAAAATGACAGAAATCCATGGTTTCTAACTGTCTGCATTACCAGACTGGCACGCCTTGAGCTGTGAGGCTGAAGGAGTGAAGGAGACTTTGGAACAGGGACAGTGATCAAGACAAGAAAATGAAGGGAGGATGCTAGACTCATCCCTCCATTCTTCCTTCACTACCTGCGGCTTTAAACTGTGAATGGGTTCCACCTGTTCCCACAGTGCTGATCAATAGTAGCTGCTAGGCGAGTAAACAAGGTCAGGCACATCTGATTCATCCAGGTCCATATAGTCCAAAATGGACTCATTGGAAAATGACAAGTTGGATTAATAAGCTTAATTCGTCCTCGCTATGGCCTGTTAGAACTGGTGACGACAACAGCATGATAAAGCATAATCTGTTCACGTTGGTTGCTTCTTTTTTTTTTTTAACCGATTCATATATTTAATTAAATAAAAATCTAAAAAAAATAATTGGAATATTGTATTCACACGTTGCACTTGGGAGGATTAAAGAAGCGTAACAATGGTTGCATTCAAAATGCATGTAAAATGACTAATTGAATGAATGAATCACAAGGGTTCCTGAATATGCATGAAGCATAAGAATAAGCCCTTAATTAGCCCTGGACACTGAACAGTGAAGTCTGAAGTCTTTTCACAAGACCTCACAAAGCTCTGAATGAGGCCTCACACAAAATGATGACGTGTCCACATACTGTATGTATGAACATCAAGGGGCCAGTTGCATAAAAGCCATTATGTTAAGACAGTGTGTTAAGATCCACTAGTTAGTCAAGAGGCAGCCAGTCTTGCTTTTTGGTATCAAATTAGGCCAATTATGTTCAAATTGTGTATCAAATTAGGCCAATATGTTTTATGTATCTGATTTACAGTGGCATATTGGTTTGATTTTGAAATTGGTGGGGACGGGGACATCAATATGTGAATATATTTTAAGTTTTGATAGAAATTATTGCTAGCGATATATCAGTGTTACTGGATATTGGTAGGGACACATCCATAGCGTCCATATTAAATTCTACATCCCTGCTGATTTAAATTTGCTTTGCTGGAGACCCCCCAAAAAACATAAATTTCTTTTCGACTGAAGAAAAAATGACATGGATATCTTGGATGACATGGGGGTGAGTAAATTATCAGGTTAAGTTTTTTTTTTTTTTTTTTTTTTTTTTTTTTTTTTTTAACCCAATGTTTGAGATTGTTCATATTGGACCCAAAATTGGGTTAAAACAACCCAGCATTTTTTTAGAGTGTAAAAGACCAAAGCTGGGTCATTATGGTGATATCCATTTAAAAGAGATTAATACTTTTATTCACCAAGAATTCATTAAATTGACCAAAACAGTTCATTTATATTGTCACAAACGATGTCTATTATAAATAAATGCTCTTTTTAACTTTCTATTCATCAAAGAATCCTGAAATAAAGTTTCACAGTTTCCACAAAAATATTAAGCCGTACAACTGTTTTTTTTTAATTATTATTTTAACATTGATAATAATAAGAAATGTTTCTTGAGCATCAAATAAGCATATTTAAATATATTTTTTAATTTTAATAGTACACACACACACATATATATATATATATATATATATATATATATATATATATATATATAAAATCAAATAAATGCCGTCTTGTAGAGCAAGAGACTTTCAAAAACATAACAAATCTCACCATCCCTCAACTTTTGAACGGAAGTGATGTGTATATCATAAAAATGGCAATTTAAAATGAGTTATTTTTAGTTTAGCCTTTATTTACTTTAGACTGTTACTTTATCTAGACTGATTTTCCACATTGCTGAAAGCCCTCCTCTGCCAGGCTCCTGACATTTCATTTGAGACCACTTATATATTTTAAACGGATTTAATCATCACGATTCCCAAAGATTTCCCATGAAGGCACTGTCTAAATGTGAGTGAGGATGCTTGATCTTTAAAATAAATGAACCAAAACAGTGCACTATACTCTTATCTGTCCTAATAGTACAACGCATTCTCATCCCAAAGCGCCATATAGGACGCTTTTGCAAAAGCGTAAATATCCAACGCACATGGCACCCTTTAACGTCTAATGAGAACGGGCTCAATAGTAACAGTAATGGAAAGTATATTTATGGGTTGGACCAAGCTAAAAAGCTCATTGAGAATATAAACAAGAGTAATTCCAAGTTGTGTTTTCCGTAGAGATCGGACGTGGTTGCACCTGGCTGGGAGCCATGATGGGATTTATCACATGGGAATTAATAGAGCTGCTTCTGCTTGCTGGAGTTCAGTGGGGAGATGCTTCGATGGGAAGACATGGTCCTGCTGGCCTGATTCTCATAAGCACAGCATTTAAGTGTTCCTCCTAATAGCTGATCCATATCTGCTGCTCTTGACAGAGGACAGTTCCTGAGGGATGATCCCTTCGATTAGAAAAAATGGCTCATAACAACTGCGCAGTGTATACAGAGCTGTCAGCACTCATGACACATTCCAGTTTTTCCCTCTGCTAGAATACTATAGGCCCGTTTTATTTATTTTGTATCTAAATGTTGTTTTTGGGATGGAAAGAGTAAATCAAGCACACTATCCCTCGGTTTCACAGACAAGTCTTAAAGGAGTAGTTCACTCTAAAAAAACTTGCTGATAATTTACTCATCGCCATGTCATCCAAGATATCAATGTCATTCTTTCTTCAGTCGAAAAGAAATTAAGGTTTTTGATGAAAACATTCCAGGATTTTTCTCCATTTAATGGACTTCAGTGGTAACCAAACGGTTCAAGGTCCAAAACAAACTTTCAGTGCAAACTGTTCAAAGGGCTTTAAACAATTCCAGATGATGACCAAGCGAAATGGTTGCTCATTTAAAAAAAAAAATAACAAAGTTTAAGTTTTATAAGCTCAAATGGTTGCCTTGCTCTGTTCTGTGATGAGTGTTCGACTGTTCGTGACTCTCCTAGGCAAGGCAAGTTTATTTATATAGCACATTTCATACACAGTGGCAATTCAAAGTGCTTTACATGGAAGAAATTAAAATAATCCGAATAATTAAAACAGTTTAGAATAAAAATTCAAACATAAAAAAAAATTCCTATTCAAACATCAAAATGAACGAATCTTTTCCTGAGTCAATTCATTCATTTCATTCATTGAATGAACCAAATGTCATGAAAAAAAGATTCGTTCATTTTGATAAAACATTTTTTTTTTTAAATATGCGATCGTTTCCCTTATCGTTTCGCTTGATAAGACCCTTATTCATCATCTGAAAACGTTTAAAGCCCTTTGAACAGTTTGCACAGAAACTGTCTTTTGGACCTTGAACCGTTTGGTTCCCATTGAAGTCCATTATATTGAGAAAATCCTGTAATGTTTTCATCAAAAACCTTAATTTCTTTTCGACTGAAGAAATAATGTCATGGACATCTTGGATGACATGGGGGTCAGCAAAAGCTTTTTTTTAAAAAAAGTGAACTACTCCTTTAAATAGTTTTCTGTTCTTGTTTCTTTTTGTCCAGTGCTATAAACCAATTAAATAGACCACACTGAAATCTCTCTGCCCACTGCGTTATCTACATGAACTCATGAAGCACGACTCACTGTGTTCAGCTCAATTCAACAGATGGAGCCGTTGTGTAACAGGATAGCCATGGCATTTTCTGTTCAGCGGCCATTAGAAGAAATCTTCAAAAGAACTTTTTTCAAATATCATGGCATCTTCCCAGAATCCGTTTTATAGTCACGCACTTACACTTTGCCCATCCTCAAGCGTTTATAACAGTGCTGTTTAAAAAACAATGTCACTCCAATTGTTGAAATACACAATACAAATCTCCACTTGAATCTCAATAAGCAGCAAAGTCTCCTGTGTAAACACTAGCCTGTATCTGATCTTCTCTGCAGGTGTGTCTTATGGGGTTTAGGGCAACGGCGGCCCCAAGAGCACTGAAGTGCTTCAGCTGTGGAGATTATTTCTGCGAGGGGCCGTGAACCTGCAGTGTCATTGAAACTCGGCGCACGGGCGACTGAATCAGCACTTGCTGCCTGCTTGGCTCAATCCGTCCTTTTTCCTTCCCACTCGGGCTGATTTACTTTCATAAGAGGTGTAAAAGTCCTAATCGCTGAGGATTCATTTTTGTATGCCACCCCCATGTTGTTCTGGGTTTGCCTGCTGGCTCACTATCTTTCTGTCGGCATTCACACATCAACAGAATTTTACATAATCAACAGAAGTGTGGAAATATTCATTTCATTTATTAATTTATTTCATGATTCCAATCCAGTTATCAAATAGAGTACACCTAATTATTTTGCTGGCTAAAATAGCTTGAAAACAGCAAGATCTACAAGTTCAGTATGAATTGTTACTTTGTTTAGGCGTGAAATACGTGGGGGAGGGGGTTGGAATGAAAAGAACAGAGAAAGTTTGGCGTCAAATCATAAAATTTTTTTAAAAAAATCACTGGATAAAGAAAAAAATTAGAATAAAAAGAAAGGGATTTGAACAATATTGGGGGGGGGGGGTTATTTAACAATATTTGGTGTTATTTAATTTCAAATACTTATATTATTGAGTTTTAGTTCTGTTTTCCCTGTTCTGGTTTACTTGTGTTCCCTAATTAGTGTCCTTGGTAGTAACTGTTTCTGTTCAGTTGATTAATCTCCCTTTGTAGTTAAAGGGATAGTTCACTTTGAAATGAATTTTAGTTTCAAGGGCATCCAAGATGTAGGTGTCTTTGTTTCTAAAGTATTTGATATTTTTAGGTCAAACCGTTCTTGTCTGTCAGTCATATAATGGAGGTCTATGGTCACCACCTCAAAGAGCATGCACAGAGAAGTCCAAATTAAACATGACTCAATGACTGATAAATGTAAGTACACATTGATGGCCTAAGACACGAAACGAGCGGTTTGTGTAAGAAAACGAACAGTATTTATATCCTTTTTACCTCTTGTAATCACAGTCACGTCCTAGTGACGTCCAGCTGTTGCGGGAAAAAAATCAATGTTGTCTGTTGTGTTGATATATATCGAAATCGTCTTCCATTGCAATTTTCTGTATATCTAAATATGTTTAGATCTTCACAATGAAGGCTAACACTTCTGAAATCTCTGTGTAAACAATGAGTGCCGTACACGCGTGAGAGATCACGTCCAGGGCTTGCCGGCGCTTGTGCAGATAGAAGCGCCCTCGCCCTCAGAGTACTTGGACGTCACTGTGATTACAAGAGGTAAAAAGGATATAAATACTGTTCGTTTTCTCACACAAACCGCTCGTTTCGTGTCTTAGGCCATCACTGTGTACATTTACGAGTCATTAAATCATGTTTAATTTGGACTTCTCTGTGCATGCTCTTTGAGGTGGTGACCATAGACCTCCATTATATGACTGACAGACAAGAACGGTTTGACCTAAAAATATCAAAATTGAAACTACTGTGGAAACAAAGACACCTACATCTTGGATGCCCTTGAGGTAAGCTAAAACATACAAAAAATTAATTTCAAAGTGAACTATCCCTTTAAGCCCTTGTGTTTTTGTGGTTATTTCCTGAGCTTCTTCCCTGTGATTCTTCTATGTGTTCCTAGTGCAATTTACTATTAAAGACTTCTTTTGTTTTCCTTTGTGATTGTGCACTTACTACCGCCTACACAGAGCGTGACAATTATTTATTTTAACTATTTTAAGGATGTTGTTCTTTTAGTATTATATAATATTATTTTAAAGCATTTTTCCCTGAGGTCCAATCATGCTACTTGAGTTCTTTTTAATATTTTTTTTTTAACCATTTACCACCTTTTTTGCGACCATCGGAATTAACCCTTACAATACATGCATGAATGTTTTGCCAGTTCTTATAACATGATCTTTAGTGACCCAGATCTATATCTAACATGGATGGATTGAGTTTGTACCATCATCACTGTCCTCATCAGAGCTCATTTCCCAGTATATATTTAGCATCTGGCTCCTATTCACAATCTCAAATATATTCTCAAAACTATCATTCTTCAATCAATTCTTTGATTGCTGACAGCTTCTTCACCAGATCCACCATCAAGTGACAATGATATTCGCGTTAAGTACTTCCCCTATAGTGAAAAATACTTGAAATACCTTTATTTAATGCTAAGTTTACTACAAATACATATTTATGTACTTAATATAAATAGCCTGCAATTGTACTTTTGCTGTACTAAATTTGTATACTGAAAGTCTGCTTAATTGGAAAAACTCATTAGCAGTAAATTGCTGAGCCATTTCAAGTTTTGCGGATGATTCTTCCTATTCTTTTGTTTTCTGCCTGCGGTAACTATGAGTGAAACGTCACTTCATCATTGTGTATCAGACATTGCCACCTTGTGGAATAAAGGTGAATTGCACCTATTCAGTCATCAAGGATTCAGTTATTGTGCATTAAATATAATTATACTCTCACTGTATATTTAAAACATCGGGTTGTTTAGAGAAAACGGTCAGTCTTTTATGATTTTTAGATTTTTCATGTTATATTGTTTGTAATGAATTGATTGGGGAATACAGTACTAAACATTTTTACATTTAACTTAAAAATGTATGAGGAGGATGTATTCTTTTAAGGGTTAAATATATATATATATATATATTCCTTTTCTTTTTTGCTGCTGCACTCTAAATAATGCTGGGTTGTTTGAACCCAAATTTGGGTAAAATGTGGACAAACCCAAATGTTGTGTTAAAAAATGAAATTTTTACCCAACTTCAACTTTCACTTTCAACTGTAAATTTTTTTAATTGCATTTTCAACCCAACATTTGTGTTTGTCCATATCTGACTCAAATAAATTTGGGTTGAAACAACCCAGCATTTTTTAGAGTGTGTGTTCTTTTAAGAAACAACCCCTTTACATAAGAAATGAGCAACAGCTAAGACACACATTGCTGTCATGTCCAATATAGTTTTTAACTTCAATAACAGCCTCTTGTATCACATTTGTAATCGATTCGTAAAACAATCCGAGTTGAAAATGAAAATCTGATTTCTCACAATATGACGCCTGAAAACATTTCTTTGTTGACAGCTGGTCCCTCTTCAGTTTCATCAGCAAACAGTTTGAAATGACGGCGGTAACTCAATTGCTATGAATTTATGATGTTATATCTTATCTGATGACCTGTTCAGACATAAATGAGATCTGTCTCATTGTGTATTATTTTGTGTTTTGAATTTATATTTATACTGGATGTCATTAAATAGTTCCTTACAATGCTCACAAGGGCAACAACCCTTAAAATTCAAAATATAACTAGTGCAAAGAGTAATAGATTTCAAAATGATACTTAGCAGTAAAAAAGTGCCGAGTATAATTTTTTAAAAGGAACTGTCCAATATGGGTTTAAGATTTAAAATATTAGCTTGCAAATGAAGAAGAGCGAAAACTGGTGAATTGTACATGCTGAAAATCAACAACGACTTCTTAGGATAAATTAATTTCATGGACTGAGACCCCCCCAAAAAAAGCCCCCTTAATTTCATAGACTGAGACTTGCATTGAGGAAAATCTTGGCACAGATGATTCATTCACAATGCCAGGAATGTGTATTACAAAAATAAATAAGCTTAATATTATACTAATATTTTATACAATATAGATTTTTGCAAATGAAGTATTCCACTGATTGGGGTTCATCTCCGACAGGATCTCTCACAGCCTAAGGGAGATAAATCCATGCGAGCGGAGATGGAATGTCATCTCGGCTCGTGTGATGAAATGAGTCACGTGTTCCGCTCCGATGGAGACCTCTAACCACTGACTCATGATGAATGACTTTTTACGAGTCTGGCTCGCAAAAAGTGAGTCTTGTTGAGCATGCATAGACTCAAAAAAAACGACTCCACAATCAGCAACAAATCACTATGAGCCATGAAATATGAACTATAAATTATCCCTGGGTCTGAGGATGGAGCCCACGCTGTAATAACACCGCTCGATGACATCACCGATGGCCGGTTATTGATTTCCACCATACAGGAGGTTTTGAAGAACACTGTTGAAATCATTTGGTCATACCGTTCATGTAGGCTATATACATGTAAGAATGTCTTTTACTTCCAAATAAAGAGTTTCCCTTACAATCCACTCACAGTTACACATTTGGTGACCTTTTAGCAACATTTTTTTTGTGTGAAATATATGAATGCTTTTTTAAGCATTTGATATATACTGTATCTCTAATTACAATGCTGTAATATGCCAGTCTGAGAATAAATTAATGTAAATATCACACATAAGTAGCCTTTATAGAAATGGTTAATGGTTCATTTTGAAAAAATGGCGCAGACTCAAAATATTAAATGAATCAACATCACATTACAAGATAAAATCGAATGAAACTTTTTTTTTTTTGCAGTGAAGCCATAAAATAACCATTTTTGGTTCCCCATTTTATTAGCGTGAAGAACATTTTAATAGTCTAAATAACTTTTATAAATGACCTTTTGTGTGATGAAGTAGTTCCATGGATGTTAAATGATCTTCATGGATGACCGATGCCAACAAAGATCTTTTTTTTTATTGTGTAGGCCTACTCTTTAAGACCTTCAAATAACATTAAAACATGATATCAATGGTACTAAGTCAAAAAAAAAAAAAAATCTCGGGTATTAATTTAGATTTTTTCCTGATCTTTTTTGTTAGTGCCAACTGTAAGGCTCACCCTGCACAGACAAACACCTGCAGTGCCACTATCTATCTACTGTCTCCTTCCCTGTCCCCATCTCTCAATGGTTTCTGTGTTTGTGCCTCAGTAATCTGTTTCCTCTGGGTGTGGGGACAAGTCTTTGGCACATGCTCATATAGCAAGGGCCTGCAGACAGAACCTCTCTCCAATCTCATTCAGTCACGCTGGGCTGATAAAGGAGCCCTGGGCACTCCGACTGTACGACGTCAGCAGAAGTGTCCTCTCGAGTTCTCCTATTCTCCTTTTAAGGTCTCTGGCTTAGATTAAACACAGATCATCATCTCGGATCAAAATCTGCAATGATGATCTCGCATTTTGGAGGGTGGTGATGGCGCAGTGGATAAGACACATGCCTTTGGTGTGAGAGACCCAGGTTCGAATCCACTGTGAGACACCAATGTGTCCCTGAGCAAGACACTTAACCCCTAACTTTGCTCCAGAGGCATGCGACCTCTGATATATAGCAATTGTAAGTCGCTTTGGATAAAAGCGTCAGCTAAATGTAAATGTAAAATAAAGAGTTTTATGTCATTACCGATAACCTACTGATTTGGTTATGATCTCTAAATGGCTTTGTGGAAATTGACAGTAGAATGTCTCTTTCTCTTTCCAACCCATCCAACAAGAAAACAGATTTATGGCTAGATCCATAATCTCACAATAACTGTCAAAGCAGGTTTTCTGTTTGCAGCTGTGAGCCTGTTATCAGCCTGGTCCAGGTTGTCCATGTGTCCAAGTTCAGGCGCTGCCAGTTGTCCATCGAGACATTACGAAACGTGCAGGAAGTGACAATTGGCTTCGTTTTATGTGAATGCTAGTCACACTTTCAGAACGCCTAATTCTAGGATCCAGAAAGCAAAAAGAAATGGCAGCAAAAAATTTCAGCCTCATGAATACTATCGATTTAAAAGCCGACGTTTAACTCCTGTATAATGCATTTAACCATGACAAAGGTGCAAAAATCTGTCTTGTATTTACTACCACCCCAGTTAAACCAGGCACTAAAACCAACAAAAGATTATACCGCTAGGCCAGTGGTTCTTATGATGGGTATCATATAATAATATTAATATTAATTAAATTTAAATGTTAATTATTAAATGCAACTAACCCTATAATGGAAACGTGTATAGGGTGGTAAAATAAGCAGGCCTATCAAATTTTACAAGGGAGGGACATATCAAATGCAGATATTCTGAGCAAATGAATAAAATAAACATAAAATAAAACCGTAATTTTTACGGTAAAAAAACGGCCAGAACTTTACTGTTAAAAATACGGTAGGAACGTTAATGGATTTACAGACTTAACTTAAAATTTACAGTAATTAACCCTATTTTATTATCTGATAAAATGATGCTTTACCAACCTTTGGTAAAATATATATATCTGTTTTGTACCATTTATACACCAATAATAAACGCAGCAGTGATGAGTCACATGATCAATCAAAGCTCATATAAAGTACTTATATAAAGAAGCCGTACAGTTTTATTCACACAAACATTAAACACCATCATGGTAACACACATGAAATTTAAAAAAAATGCTATAAACATTAATTTAACAACATTAAATATAACATAAAACCCTAATGTTTATAATTGATTAGAATACCATAGTTATTTCAACAAAAATATATAAAATGTGAAGTGTCACACAGGGAATTGTGGGAATGTCAATTTATGTTTTTTCGCTGTAAATTATACAATGAGTTGTTCTTTTTCACTTTCAAAAACTGTAAATTTAATGGTATTTTACAGGAAAATTATATCACAGTTATTTACCGTTTATAGTACGCAAACTTTGTCTTTTACCGTTAAAATCACGATTATTTTTTACAAATCCTATTTTAACATTACAGGTAATGTTAGATAAAATAGTAAATATTTATGTGATATAGAGGTTCAATAAGCAAATGCATTTGGAATTATGAAAAATAAAGTCAAAATTGTAACATTTAGTTTATTTTTGTACAATTTTGGTTCTGAGTTTAATCAACATTTCATGTAAAACATGTAAAATCTGGGTAAAAAAAAAAAAAACAAAACCTTGGACCACTGCCTATAGGCTATTTCATCCCTCCAGGATTTGTATAGTAAATTGAATTATCATTGTAATGTTTGGAGCAATAAATCCCAGGCAGATTTGAAGCACATGTTATATGTTAGATCATCAACTGCATACTTTTATTTCCCGCACGTACACTCTAAAAAAGATGGGTTGTTTTAACCCAATTTCAATATATGGTCAAATATGGACAAACTCAAACATTGGGGTAAAAATGTAATTTAAAAATGTAATCCAATGGCTGGGTTTGTCCATATTTGACCCAAAATTGGGTTAAAACCACCCAGTATATTTTAGAGTGTATGCATTGCACAAAACACCCTGGAACTTTATCTACGATGATAAGAAAATATGAAGAGTTCAGATGCAAAAGCCTCTAAATGCCATTTGAAATTTTCTTCTTTAATGATAATTTTTATCAAATTTGTATATTTAAGTTCAGTAATTTCACTTAAATAACAATTAATAGGTAATTATCATTGCCATTAAGTGAAATTACTGAACTTCAATATACAAGTTATATATACAAGTATATACGTATACAAGTATAAAAATCATCATTAAAGAAGAAAATTTCAAATGGCATTTAGAGGCTTTTGCATCTGAACTCTTCATATCAACATAACATTCTCGAGTCACAAAAGGTCAAAATTTGTAGAAGTCTAAAATAAAAGAGTAAGCTATACACAAAGTTGTGCGCAGAAGTGAAACTGATGGTGGAGAGTTCAAAATGTCTTGCAGTGTCAGATGTATTTCTGCCCTTAAATGTGTTTCTAACAGCTCTTTTTGACACAAATCAATGGATAAACTAGCTCTGCACTGCATGGTGCTGCTCCTCTGGCAAAACACAGTGAGAGCTAATTCCCAGGAACAGCATAATTAATTCAGGAGCATGGCAGCATTTAGGAATACACAATGTTCAAGATTAAGGACAAGAACAGCCTGTTAAAATGTGTTCAATGTTACATTTAGGATTCTGTTTGGTGAAGCGCATGAGACATGATTGTACAACAACAGGTTTGTTTCAACCAAAAAAATGGCTCACATTCAGCATACAGAGAATCAGAAAAAGGTCTGTTAACTGCTCAGGATGGTATAATGTTTGTGTTAAATACATCCATTAAAGAAAATGTGCCAGTTTCATTTAATATCAAGCACCAATCTGTCATAAAATATGGACGTCCACAGCATTCAGGGCACAGAACACTCTTCGAACAAAACTCCCCCAGATTTACAATCCGATGGACAAAGTGAAATTATGAAGAGCTCTGCAAATTTGTATCAACCTTGTCTGCCTTGTTTGGTAATAATAATGATCTGTAAAAGTTTTCAGAGTCTTAAAAGAATACTACAAACCAATCAGTAATGTTTTATGTCCAGTAATGTGCCAGTTCATACTTAAAAAGAACTAGCTCAAAGTTCAGTTCACACAGATGATAATGAACTAGTTCACGTTCATAGTTAATTTTTTTTTGAAAATGAACCAAGTTCACATATGTAAAAATGAACTAGTTCACGTTCATTTGTTAAATTCTTTTTAAGATAGGCCACTATCTTACTCAAGAGAACCTCTTTACCATCCATTACCAGCTGCAAATCACTGCCACTCCAAAACTAATCAAAATTATCGTACCAATAAACAAAAGACAATTATTATAGCCAGGAGAAAAATAATGTTGAGATAGAGAACATATTTACCCCTTAAATAATGCGTAATCATGATATGTAGAAATCAAGGTATACTGTATGTTCAGTGAAACTTTTATTTAGCCAGCCCAGCATGAACCAAATTACCCAGGACTTTAAAAAGGTATATTCAGGTTCATGGGGAAAAGATCAGTCTACTGACAAAAATCCAGCATATTCTGAACGCCAGTAACTATGTAAACCAGACCAAAGTAGTCATGTAGGCCTAATGTCAAATTAGCTTGGGCATACCCTGCTCAATGTGCAATACTCAACCAACAAATTTTCACACCTTCTAAAGGAAATAAACAGTGAGTAAACGATGAAAATGCCATTTACATTCATTTATAATAAAACAGTTATTCCTGATTAATAATAACTATTTTTGTACATGCAGCTAAAATAACTGGAAGTGGATGAGAGTTACAAATGGCTGCACCTGCTCCTAAAAATAAGATGATTAACTGTTTCCAGCTTGCTGCATATTTTATTTCTGTAAAAAATAAAGTAAAAAGTACAAAAATAAAATAGTATCTATGAATATAAACATTTCTAGAAAATATAAAATTGTGTTGCTAAAAACAAAAATCATTTTCTCAGATTAGACCTTCGTGTGTGTGTGTGTGTATAAGTGAAAATGTTGCAGGGCAAGTCATAATGGGAACTATGGCCAGATTTGACAGTAGAATAATCAATCCTTACTGTTTAGCCCTGCAAGTATTCCGAATGGCATAAATTATGTCTTTGCAGGGGAGATTACGGGAGAACAATCATGGCCACCACGTTGTATACTGGGAATGGTTCCAAACCCATGTTGCCAAAAATACCATCGTGGCCCTGTTTCAAGTGTTTAAAACGGCAGCGATATAACAGTACAGCTGAAATTAGAAAATCGTGCAAAAGTTATAATTTTTTATATTTATGGCTTACGGCTTATGAAAACCCCAAATTCTAAATCTTAGAAAATTAGAATATTACATGAAATCAATTTAAAAAAGGATTTTAAATACCGAAATGTCGGCCCTCAGAAAAGTATAATCATGCATATGTATAGTTATATATACTGAATATCATCTTAAATTGCATTACTGAAATGAACTGTTGCACGATATTCAAATTTTTCGAGTTTCGCCTGTATGTTTTAATCATTGAATTGTGAACACTACCATCTTCAGCTTACTGATTGGCCAACATGTTTTTTTCTCTCTAAAATTTCCCCACACCTCAAATTTCAAATATCCACCACATAAAAAAATGTAAATAAGAAATTCACATTTGGAGATATAAAGAAAGGGGGGAGGGGAATCACAATTGACAGATATATGTCAAAAAAATGCAAGATGTATTGTCAAATTTAAAAGACAAAATCACAGCTGAGAGATATAAAAGGCCTGGGCATGATTCTGAACTCGGTTTTTAGGTTCTGGACATAATTGATGTGAAGTTAATTAATACTAGAATTGGAAAAAGGGAGATAAAGCTGTGTAAAAGAAATTGTAATGAAAGAATAACGCAATTTATATCCTGTCATTCTGAGAAGAACAATAATGAGAAAGATGCTAATCACTATTCAGTATATATTTTTCACAGGTGTCACACTTGGTCATTTCCATTAATTGCTAATTTTGCTTGACAATGTGATGCTGCTGTTGAACGGACGACGACAATAGCTAAAGCCTTGAATGCCAAAAACATGTGTACAGGTGCAGAGTATCCACAAATAAGCAAATGGTGGCTCTCATTATTATTCAAAATTTGTCACGAACTGCTCCGAGATAAGAAGGTTGAGGATCAAAATGCAGTATTTATTGAATTAGGGTAATCCAAAAACGTAATCCAAAGTACAGGCAAGGTCAATCACAGTCAGGCAATCCATACAAACAAACACAAAAAGTCAAAAGAGTAATCCACGGAACAGGCAAGAAATCCAAAACCAAGAGACATGAAACCAGGGACAATGCTCAGAACTGCAGTGTAACACTGAACAAGACTTTGCAGATAATGAGTAAGAAAACTAGGCTAAACAAGATAATGAGACACAGGTGAATGTGATAATGGATGAAGAGTCTGGGAAGTGAGTTATGGGAGATGTAGTTTGTGGGTGAATGACAATAGTCTGATGTGGAGTGCCCTCTGGTGGCTCTCAAGGGCACTCCAGCTGGTGACACATCTATAAGCCCACGCATTTGCTTATGTTATATGAAAGAAAAAAAGGAGATGCCTGCAGCCTTGTCAAACCAATGTACCAGCTTATGACCCACGTACGATTTCATATTGCTTTTACAGCCTCAAATAAACCTCCTGTCCTTTCTTCAGAATGTTCCTCTGGAAAAGTGCAATTACCCTGCAAGTTCGTGTCATTCTGGATGGTGGTCAACCTACAGTCACCGCAGATAGGAGCTGATTGAAATTGAATCACATGCCAGAGTGCGCTTGCATTTAAGACATATTGACTAGGTTGTTTCCTCAAAGGAAAGCAGAAAGTGCATACAGCATTCAATGTCTACAAGATTAGAAATAAACCCGTTTCTACTTTACTTGCATGTGTTATTACATTATACAATTACAACAAGCTGCCCGGTGAGTCTTTGTGTTCAACTTTTCTTGGCACTACGTGGTTCAAACTAAATGCCTCTGAAATAACACTCTCCCACTGATTACAGTTGAACTGATTATGATTGGTTTATCCTGTTATACTACCTTGATTAAAGCTCCTCTTTGTCGCCATCTCTGTTCGAAATCTACAATTGCAGTCATTCATGGAATTATCAACTTTACGCGACACGGCACAGCGGGGATGAACACAATGTTTGAGGAGCGTGTTCAGCTGTCAGTCACCGCCGCTGTGGATAATGGCGTTCAGAATCACAGATTATTCTTTTCGGAAGTATGACCAACAAAATAACATCCACCTTTGTTCTGGTTCTGACATTGCTGTTAATCGGGCTGATTTAATCTAAAAATCGCTTATAAGTTATCATATCACGCAAAACCGTGCAAATTATACTTTGTTCTCAAATTGTTAATGTTAACAACGTCAGCATTGCATGACTACATGTAATGTGCTTGCGATATGTATCCTTGTTTTTGCACGGGTCTGGTTGCAGTCTCTTATTTTCTGTAGCCACTCCGAAGTCCGAACAAAGTCTTTTGCATTTTACAGCGGGTGAATCTGTTGTCACTGCTGATTGTCGTTTTAACCTCTCTGGATCCGCCATCAAATTGGTAAGTTTAATTTTATCAATTGCAGTGAGAAAAGGATATAAATCTCCACCTCCAGGATCCTCACACACAATATAGCTTATACTAGCCAAGACGCCTTCTTTATGTGCACAGATGTGACGTAATGATGTAAAGACATTGTTGAATCTCAAGATGGTCCTCACCGCAGAACATGAAATCCACGGGTAGGAGTCCTCCCACCTGACTGTACCTAAACCTACCCAGCTCCACCCCCTGATCCCTAAACCCACCCCTAAACTTACCCAGCTCCACCCCCTGATTGTTAAACCCACCCCTAAACCTAACCAACTCCACCCCTCAGGTCCAGATCCAACTCCTCCCACCTTAGTATACCTAAACATTCCCAGCTCCACCCCCTGATCCCTAAACCCACCCCTAAACTTACCCAGCTCCACCCCCTGATTCCTAAACCCACCCCTAAACCTAACCAACTCCACCCCTCAGGTCCAGATCCAACTCCTCCCACCTTACTATACCTAAACATTCCCAGCTCCAGCCCCTGATCCCTAAACCCACCCCTAAACTTACCCCGCTCCGCCCCTGATCCCTAAACCCACCCCTGAACCTACCCAGCTCCACCCCCTGATCCTTAAACCCACCCCTAAACCTAACCAACTCCACCCCTCAGGTCCAGATCCAACTCCTCCCACCTTACTATTCCTAAACATTCCCAGCTCCACCCCCTGATCCCTAAACCCACCCCTAAACTTACCCCGCTCCGTCCCCTGATCCCTAAACCCACCCCTGAACCTACCCAGCTCCACCCCCTGATCCCTAAACCCAGCCCTAAACCTACCCAGCTCCACCCCTCAGATTTGGATCCGACTCCGCCCCCTGGATCTCGTGTACTGCAATGAGTACCACTGAAATTAAAAACATTATTACAAGCTTACCATTTTGAATCGAGCTACGGCAAGCAGAGAGTTTTGAACACTGGCTGGTTATGTATTTTCTCAAATATGAATTTTGGATCATTTTTAACCCTAAAAAAGGACTGCAGCTTTAATGATTACAAAATATAAAAAGTCCCCTCGTGGTTTTGTGGAGCACTCTCCAGATTTATACTGCCAATTACAGAAAATGAAAAGAGAGCTCTTATGAGTGGGAGTTACACAAAATAATTACTAGTTCCATAAAAAATTATTATAATGAATGCCCCCGTGGAGCACCATGTGTTTACCCTTCCAGCCGTCACATTTAAACTACTGTTGAAGTGCCTTTTTGATTTCATGTCATATAGGATTTTTAGATTGTTCTGACCTCCAGCCAGGCGAATGGCCAAGCTGACAGTATCATTTAAAGGAATTGTCTCCCAAGTAAAATAAAAAGTGTAAGCAGCACCATTACAGTAATGCCCAAGAGCATGAGACAAATGAATAAGCATAGCTGATGTCTCTGTTCAGAAGTCGTGTTTCAGTATTTGTTTTCATTTTAATACTGGATTTGATTTCTAGAGTTATAAGGGTTTTTTTCTGTCAGAGAGCATGAAAATCTTTAAAATACTAATAACCATGCAATAAAGCAAGACAAAAAAATGAATTTTCCTAAATACAAAAAAATGAGTTGTCAGTGGGAGCCCAGGAATTCAACAAGAAAGGGGATTTAGGACATCATGACATAAGTAACTGAAATCCAGACTCATACTTAAATAGAACAAAAGTGGATTGTGGCTCAGCATAAGTTGATGAGTATGAAGATAGGGATGATGAGAGAAAAATAATGTGTCTTAAAAATTTTGAATTATTTACCATGGTTAGTCTGAATACTCCATTCTGATTGGCTGGAAGGTGTGCAGTAAAACGGTTTAATGCACAGGTATAGTTCCAAGTCAGTTGAATCACCTTTCTATATTAATACACTGTTTTTATTGAAGCGCGCGCCACACACACACACACACACTTGGAGATCGTGCTGAGAAACATCCAGGAGAGCATGAAACTTATCAATGCTGCAACTAATATTAAATAGCATTCTATAATACTTTTCTACTTTTTCAACTTTACTTAATGTGTAATGTTGCTGTTTGAGCATAATAAAGATTACAGGGTTATAAAGCTGAAAGCATAAATTTTATTTCACAGAATCCCCTTTTTTTAAGAACTACAATGAACAGCTTGTTTGGACTAGAACATTGTTTTTCCAGATCTTAAGTCATAATGTTACTCATTTAAATAATCTCCACCCACACTCTTAGAAGAAAAGGCTCCATATAGAACCTTAAAGGGTTCTATCAGCGCTACGTATTTGGAACTCCTAAAAGGTTCTATACACTCTTAAAAAAGGGTTCCTCTGGGTTCTATATAGAACCCTGGGGTTCCATATTTGGCCAATAGAACCTTTTACCAAAAAAAAAAAATGGTTCTAACCATTTTGGAGTTCCATACTGGTTCTAAATAGAACCATTTCTTCTAAAAGTGCATGGAACACGCAAGAAAGGGGGGGCACATTTAATAAATTGCTCACAAACTCACGAACCAGTGAATCTACTGTGTAAAAAGCGAGATTTGTATATTGCACCCGCTTTTGAGAACAAGCCACAACAACAACCAATTAATGAAGTGTGTAATATTTAGACTACTGACTCATGTAATGCTACCCTGTGTATTTATTAGTTTAATAAACTTGAATATCCAGTCTCTGTAAAAACCTATACGACGGACTGATGCCATGGCTTTCTTTTTCAGTTCACTGCATTTGACTTATGAAGAGTAGCCTACTTGAAAAAAAAATATATATATATGGAAAGATGATGAACATTGTAAATGAGAACATTTTCAAGCTGATGACACGTTGTTGTGTTCATTATATTGTGAATATTTCCAAGTGATGTAATGACATGATTTGTGTGGGAACGGAAGTGAAACAGTAAACAAGATGGATGCAGTTTGCTACTTCATCTTTCCTCAAACTGAGCCTCCAGTCTCAAGGAAATATGACGGTCTAGACTTGAAATGGCCTGTCAGGAACTGTTTTATCAGCAATGGTCAGTGTAAAATTAATTAAAATATTCCCCCTTAAAAGGAAGTGGACAAGGGTTTTGCAGACATTTGTGGCATTTCTTTTTAATCCTGTTAAATTGTACTTTATTGAGCCGCAAGGGAAAAATTGGGGATTTTTCTTTTCCACCAAATAATGCTGCTTTCTTGGAAACTAAAATAATAGGATTACACATTCAGTACAAGAATTGAATGACAGCTAACCATTGATTTTTAAATCATATTTTATTAATAAATCAATGCCTGCTTCTTATGCATGTAAACTATGAAACATGAGAAAAGTTCCCAACAGGTTTTAAATAATATATTTAAATAACACATTTTATCATTAATTATCATTATTATTACTCTTATTATTGTTAGTCTCTTATTGATCAATCATTTATTTTAAATATTTTGTAACATGCCTTTACCGATTTATTTCTTGCTTCTTGAGTCCTTGCTGAACAAAATAATTAAAATCATACTGACCACAAACTTTTGAACAATATATATTAAAATACATCACATAATCAATTACAACAAGGATCATTTTGTGTCTGGCTTTGGAACCAATGGCACGTTGAAGTTATTTCATTGGCAAACAGCCGTCATGGAAAAGAGAAGTTGTATTTTTAGTATATGAGCCATTCACACATGGATTAGTGACTTACTGAGTGTCCAACAGCAAAGAAAATGATTGTTTTTCTATTAATCTCAACAAGTATACATGTAGCAAGTAAGTACAAACAATACTTCTATCAGTTGTGCTATAATGTACAATACTATATTTCATTCCTGTGCAGTGCAAAAATAGTATCATGTCTTATCTTGTTTTATCTCTCTTTTACAATTTTGTTTCTTAATTATAACTAAGTTTATGCTTAAAAGAAGTAAAAATGCCAAAGGGATAAATGGGTCATAATTTACAAGGTTCTTTAAATGTTTCTTGATTTTAAGAATTTCAGGTATTTGACTACAAAAACAAGACAATGTTATTTTGGTAACGCTTCCTTTTACAGTCCAGTTACATGTAAATACTATGTACTTATTTTAGTAACTACAATTACTGGGTAATAACTAGTACTAACCCTGAACCTACCCCTAAACCTATGTACTTGCCTTATATTAGCCAGTACTTTCTAGGTAAGTACAAAGTAAGTACTGTACTGTAAAAGGAAGCGTTACCGTTATTTTTTGTGGTCAGTGAATAATATTCTGTGTATAATGTTCTATGAATTATTGTGCTTATTTTTACAAAGTTGATTCATTTCAAGTTCATTTGATTAGTTTGATGTGTTGCCCACATTAAAAGCTATGCCTTTATCAGGGGGAAAAATGTGTGAAATGCACGAGAAATCTAATACTTTGTTACCTTAACTAACAGTTTTTGTGTTGTAGTCTGCAGCGAATCATCAAAACTGGTGTTTGGACAGGTTGGGGAGACAGTCACTCTTCCATGTAAATACGACATTAACGCCAATGGCCTATTGCACATATGTTGGGGGCGACATCAGTCATGGTTCCACTGTGAGAACACGGTTATCTCCTCCGATGGCCTGAAAGTGAACTACAGAGAGTCACATAGATTCAGCTTGGTCAGTGGACTCGACAGAGGAGATGTTTCCCTTACTATAAGGGTTGCTCGAAATACGGATGCTGGGTTGTACGTGTGCCGTATCGAGATCCCTGGACCTTTCAATGACATTAGTCACAGTGTATATCTGTTTATCAGCAATGGTAAGTAACCACTCAATTTAATCTTTTTGCATCAATGTTGTTATGCTCAGACATGATAATGTCTTCCATTAAAGGACTGGATCCAAAGAGAGTCATCTCAGAAACACATCTGGTCCTTACAACGGCCAAGCAAGGTATGAAATCTTTCAGTAATAAGTGTGGGTAAAACAATGGTAATGCAACTTGAAGTTTAACCATGCAAATTACAGAACTGCTTCTTTTGTTGCTGATGTCAGAGGTCGTACATCCAATGACATGGTACACTGTAAAAAAAAATATTTTCATGATTTGTATTCACAACATTTTTTCTTTTTGTCAAATCAACTCAAATAATTTATGTAGTTCAGATAACATAATATTTTGAGTTTCTGATGGTTAAATCAATCTCATTCATTGTATTAAAAAAAAGATAACTGCAGGTATGAATATAATCATGACCTGCACACTTAATCAACATTCAAAAGAGATTCAGAAATATGAGCCAATATCTGTCAAGAATAAATGTAAACATATTTATTTATTTCAGATATTACTGGCATCTACATAGCTGAACCCGTTGCATTGGTCCGTACTGAGGTATTGCAATCATCTGTTTACAGAGACAGAAACATTAGCTGTTCTGCTTTTGCTGTCAGTCAATATTTTGGCTTCAATGTGTATGTAAATGTATTATGCATCTTGATTTTATTTGTTTTGGACAGGATTAACTGTTTCACTCATTACAGACTTGGTGTGTCATTTTAGGAAGCAATGGATGCATTTGTCATAAACACTGTAAAAGTGGGAGCCATCGTCTTCATCCCGGGTTTAATCATCGCATTTCTGTTCAGTAAGTAGATTAGCAAGTAATTCATCTAATGGTGTAGATCTGGAGAAATATCAAACACTTGTAGCATAAATGGGTGAAACCTCTAATGAACATGTCAAGATCGCATTTCATTCCAAATTCATGCGAAAAAAAGAAGGTAAGAAATTATATTTTGCATTAAGTAAATGAAGTTTGTTTTCCAATGTCACATATTTTAGCTTGGAATTCTTATTATAATGCGTCATTACATTACACAAACATTAACCCCCGGTTTCACAGACAATATAGTCCCACACTAAAATGCATGTTTAAAATGTTTTAACTGAAAGGAACTTAAACTAACATATCTTAAAATATGATTATTGTTTTGTCTCCAGTAATGCTTTTTTTTTCTAAAGCATGTTAATAAAAGCTAATTAAATGTCCTAATTGAACTAAGGTCTAAGCTTGGCTTAATGTAAGCCCTGTGTGTGAAACCAGGCCTTACTTTTTATTAAGGTTTTTGATTGGTCTCACTGGTGATTCTCAATGTAATTAAAACACTACTGTAATACATTATCTTTTAATTCCACAAACTTAAACTAGAGAGCAAATCCTAGCAACAGTATTGAACTTTTTTATTTAAATAATTCATTAATTTTCTTGCAATATATTTTGTTTAAGCCTCAGGAAAGATATCATTAAATGAAGCCATGTGACTCCAGTGGTTTAAAGGAGTTGTTCATTTTCTAAAAAACTTGCTGATAATTATACTCACCCCCATGCCATTCAAGATGTCCATGTCATTCTTTCTTCCGTCGAAAAGAAATTAAGGTTTTTGATGAAAACATTCCTGGATTTTTCTCCATATAATGGACTTCAGTGGGAACCAAACGGTTCAAGGTCCAAAAGACAGTTTCAGTGCAAACTGCAAACTGTTCAAAGGGCGTTAATGACGATGAATAAGGGTCTTATCAAGCGAAACGATCGCTCATTTAAAAAAAAAAAAAACAACAAAAAAAAAAGTTTAAGTTTTATAAGCTCAAATTGTGACTCTCCTGTTCGAACTGTTTACCAAAATGAACGAATCTTTTTTCGTGTCATTTGGTTCATTCAAACGAATTGACTCAGGAAAAGATTCGTTCATTTTGATGAACGAGTTCGAACAGGAGAGTCACAAACGCGCATCACAGAACAGAGCAAGGTGACCATTTGAGCTTATAAAACGTAAACTTTTTCAGCTTTTTTTTTTAAATGAGCGATCGTTTCGCTAGATAAGACCCTTATTCATTGTCTGGAATCGTTTAAAGCCCTTTGAACAGTTTGCACTGAAACGGTCTTTTGGACCTTGAACCGTTTGGTTCCCATTGAAGTCCATTATATGGAGAAAAATCCTGGAATGTTTTCATCAAAAACCTTAATTTCTTTTCAACTGAAGAAAGAAAGACATGGACATCTTGAATGACATGGGGGTGAGTAAATTATCGGCAAAAGTTTTTTATAAAAGTGAACTACTCCTTTAATCTCAATTTTATGAAGAGACGGATATGAAAATGAGCGTTTGTTGTATGACCATGGGCCATGACCTACCAGAGCGAGTGCTTTGCATAAAAAAAAGAAACAATTTACCACTTAATTTTCAAAATATCAATCTCCAACACGTGTTCATGAAAGCACCATCACGACCATGTTGTGTTGACACGGGAGCATGCAGCGTGAACTCACATTGGAAATTAAAATTTGTACTTTTTAAAATTTTACATATCTTGTTGTCCCATTCACCCAAATAAGCCTTTACCCAATATTATACAGTCTGAAAAGTGTACGCATTTTATTTAATGCATGAACAAGAAGATGCATGAGCTCGTTCCATATGGCTGTGTGGAAACTTTGATGACTTCTCGTGCTGCAGAGCATTAAGTTTGGCTCTCAGAATGTGTCTTCATTGCTGAGTGGAAGTGAAAGAGATGACTCATGGCCTGTTTTGCTTACTGTGCATTAACACATCCATTTCAACGCTCTGCCCTCAGGACTGCGGCGCTTCAGAAAGCACACCAGCAACAGGGGAAGTTGGCAGATCTCCCAAGCCCAACAATAACCACACACGGATATGATAGTCATTTTTGAGGTCATACACCACATGTATATAGTGATGTGGAGTTTTTTCTTTTTCCTGTTTTGGGGGTTTGTTCTAAGTGGCTAATATGTATGGCCTACTATAAAAGAATTGATTGATTATTAAACTAAGTCTGAGATTACTTGTTTACAATATGTTGTCTTTTTACTTTTTCATTGTGGCCTGTGTCTTCATTTGCCAAGTATTTTTATAAAAAGCTTACAAAATATAGGCCTAACTCTAATCATGTCATGCATCTCCTTCTCAGAAATCAATTAATGAATGTTTCTTTGTCCAAACTCCACGTTGAGCATTTCTTTGGAAACTGATTTACCACACAACGCCATGATACAGTAGCGCCCTCTAGTGTTCAACGCAGTGGCATCAAAACATATCAAACGAAAAGTTCCAATGATGTACAAACACTTAAATATTAATAAAATAAAAAAAATGTAAAAACCTACATGTGATGTTTTGGAGAAGTGCGTGTTTTGTGATTTTGCAGTACATGTAGATGATAGTATATGTTCTCAGTTCAAATCTCTCTTTTGGTTATTTGAAGTTGACCACAGAGTTGTAGGCCACATATGGAAGTGAAACTTTAAAAAGTCTGCTTGCACATTGAAGAAAAGCTGAGAATGTGTCATGTGCATGTTGACTTCCGTGTAAAGGGAAACAATATAAGAAGAGAGATAAGGTAGTCTGGAGCATTGCTTTTAGGGAAGGTGAAAGCTTTACATCATGAGTGATCTTCACAGCTGGTTCTTTACATCCTGGATTATTTGTTATCTGACGAGTGAGTTTCACATTTATATTGAGATGTGCTTGCAAAGAGTAGAATGTGATATATACATATTTGAATACATTTTTATTTGATATTTTAAAATATCATGTTTTATGTAGTAGGCTATTTAATTCCACAGTAACCCTTAAGATTATTTTATTTGATCAAGCCAAATTATCTACAATGATTTGGATCATTTTATGATCTAAATTTCGAATTCAAGATTATTTAAATAATGTAACTGTCTCTCTATCAGTTTGTAAATGCAGCGACGTCATCGTACAGAGTTTCGAGGGTGAGAGGGTCACTTTGCCATGCAAATATAACAGCAAATACCATGGAAAATGTGAAATATGCTGGATAAGAGGAGACATTCCAAACATGGGTTGTGGTGATGAAATTATCGGAAGCAATGGGGATAAAGTGGTGAGGAGAAAATCAAACAGATACCAGCTGGATGGAGAAATACCACATGGAGACGTGTCTCTGACAATCCTCGACATTAAAAAAAAAGACTCTGGCAAATATGGATGCCGCATACATGTTCCTGGATGGTTTAATGACGAGATGTATTACGTTCATTTGAATGTTGTTGACGGTAAGCAAAGCCGTAATGCCTACACTTATACTCACTACAAATGTTGTTGTTGTTTTTTGTTTTGGTTTGGGGTCAGTAAGATTTTTTGGTAAATAAAAGTAAAAAAGTAAAATACTTTGTGTAAAGACATTTAATTGTTACAAAAAATAAATGCTGTCAAAAAAATTGCAAGCACAGATGATTTCGGAAGGATCACACTGTAAAAATAAATGTTTTTACATTGCTTTAACTCATCAAAATAAGTTTTTGATGACAACTTTTTGATTCAACTCATTTTTAAAGTTAGGTTAATGTAATTTAAGTGGAAATGACTTAAACATCCAAGTTAATTGCATTAAAAATGTAAGCTGAACACTACGGTATTGATAATCCAGCTTTGCAGGGATATAGTTCATTTTAAATATATTAAAATAAAAAAGTAAAATAAAGCCATTTTAAATTGTAATAATATTTTACAATATTACTGGTTTTACTGTATGAATCTGATAAATGTCTCGTTGAGCACTATAAAAAATATTGTTGGTTTAACTTAAAAAATTAAGTTCATTGAAATGGAAAAATTGAGTTAATACAATGGAGATTGATTTAATCATCAGAAACTCAAAATATTATGTTATCTGAACCACATAAATTAAGTTGATTTGACAAAAGAAAAAATTTTGTGATTACAAATCATGATAATATTTTTTTACAGTGTAAGAGACTTCAAAGAAAATCTTACACACTCCAAACTTTTGAATGGTAATGCAGAATAAATTAAGATTTTTTTTGTTTAAGTATTACAGTTTTGCATTGAAATAAACTTTCTTCAAAGCGCTTATTCCAACAACATTGGAAACTACATCCCCACCGAGCGGCATATCTGAGCATGAAATCACAGGAGTATTCACCACTGTCATGACAGAGGGTACTTGTGTGTGTTTCTATGTGAATATCTATGCATTTATACAATCTTCGTGAATCTGTGATGGCTGAATCATGAAAACACACCAGACAAAACCAAACAAGTATTGATAATCAAGTCTAAAAAAGGAAGTATTTTTGGTTATGGTGACAAGTTTGACATTATTTGCCATCATTCAGTCATCACAGATGAGATCAGTTCTGTAAAGTCAGTGCTTTCAGCAGTTTTTTGATAGCTCGTGCTCATGTGAGAGTTTGAACATTAAAAAAAGGAAAATTCTACATCCTGTTTCAAAGCACCTGCTCCAACCACACAAGAGCCTTTGGTAACCCATAGTTCTGGGCTTATAACCCCTGAATCACAGACCACTGAAACATCAGGAGGTATTATGATTTTAACCCTGGCAGTGAATCTATAATGACTGAAGCAACAAGAAAAAACACGTTTCATTATCTATAATATATCATTGCTAATAATGACCAAGTGCATGGTGTGATTTTGGCACAAGCATATTTTACAAATATTTAGTCATTAAAGATCTCTGCTTTATTTAAAGACATTTCAATTGCTAGTGTAGAAACATTATGTGACACTATCCTTTTTTATTAGAAAAGAATAAAACACACGAGACTTCTTCATTCGTCAGTTCTTCAAATGCTCCTGAGACGAGCACTACTGGACTGTGGATCTCCAGCACAACTTACGGTACTCTTTGTAAATGTTTTGTATTGCAACATATTGTATGTGTAAATATGCTGATTGTGTTTTTCATTATAAAGCAGAAACCTCAGTTAAGTATCGTAATTCATCCTCTGTGGAACAAAAAGAGAGTGTGAGTATTTCACCATACCATTATTTTCACCTTACATGTTTTAAAACAATGACTTGATATCCTGATACTGACTTGTTCTTTTAAAGGTAAATGCATCTGCAGTTATTGTGCCTGTCCTCCTGTTACTGTTGGCTTTGATAGTCATTGCTGGCATTCTGTTATGTGAGTCCAAACTGGCACTTCACACTTTAAAGAAATTTAAAGTTAAAAATTTAACTGCAAAACTCATTGCGTTTATTTATAAAATGAAACTGTCGTTTTCTATTTTCAGGGAAGCAAAAGAAGAAAACCAGAGCTGCGTTAGACATGCAAGTCAATCCTTCAAGTGCTATTTATGCTTAATTTAGAATGATTAAATACATTAATTTCAAAATTATATTGATTAAAAACAGATAGACTGAAATAGGAAGTCCCAGTTTGCATTATGTGGGGTCAGTAGGATTTTTTTTTTTATACTTTTATTCAGGACCCATGAAACCAATTAAAAGTGGCAGTAGACCCGTTTACATTGTTAATCAAAACATTTCATATAATGTCAAATAAAATGTTGTATAAATGCTGTTCTTTTAAACTTATTCATAAAAGAATCCTGGGAGAAGTATAATGGCTTCCCCAAAAATATTAAGCAGCACAACTGTTTTCAATATTGATAATAATAAGAAATGTTTCTTTAGACCCAGCATATTAGAATGATTTCTGAAGGATCATGTGACACTTAAATGCAATTTTAAACTTAAATTGCATTTTAAAATATATTTAAACATAAAAACAGTTATTTTAATTTGTAATAATATTTCACAATATTGCTGTTTTTGATCAATTAAATGAAGCCTGAAGATGATGGTGATTCAACTTCTTTCAAAAACAATGTACCAACTCCAGACTTTTGTATCGTTTAATTATTTAAGCAATACTCTTGTGCATATTATATATATACTAAATTATATGAACAGTTCAGATGCAAAAGCCTCTAAGTGCCATTTGAAATTTTCTTCTAGAATGATCATTTTTAACAAGCTTGTATATTTAAGTTCAGTGATTTCACTTAAATGGCAATGATAATTACCTATTATTTGTTATTTAAGTGAAATTACTGAACTTAAATATACAAGTTTGATAAAAATCATCATTAAAGAAGAAAATTTCAAATGGCACTTAGAGGCTTTTGCATCTGAACTCTTCATATGAAGAATGCAACACATCCCACAGTCAGCATCAAAGAAAGAACATCCCTCCATTAGGTCACATTTTATGTTTGTATTGAGGCCAGATCATATCATGGGCATCGCTTATCGCTTGTTTCTTATCATCTTTCTCTCTCTCAGAACCCAGAACTCCGAGAACTCTGTCATCTACAGTAACTCTGGCAGCACTGTGGGCCTGTACAACAGAGAGATGGCTACGGAAAACATCTATCAAATACAGAGTGAAAATGAATATGAACAGTGGCATTAATATCTCAGCAAATTCACATCTACTATTAACGTTTAAGTTGATCAGTGTGGAGTCTTTTTTCTGTTGTATTGTTTGTAATAATGTGACAGCTATTGCTGATCAGAGAAATCATTTCTCTGGACTATCCTTTCTCTGACTTCTAGAGGCTATACTATCATTATTAAAACTAATCTGATATCAAATTTTAAATTAATAATTTACCACAAATGTGTTTTGGTGTTGTATTTTTTTCATATTACCAGGTTACCTACACGAGTTTATGCCAATGCCAGTTGAGAAAGATCATAAAACTTAATTTAATAGAAACTATATTGTTAAGAAGGTCATAAAAAATGTTCTGTTATCTGTAATAGCCTACACATTACTCCTCCAAACTCATATAGGCCACACCTATAGGGAACTCCGTCCATTACAACTAAAAACAAACTCTAAAAAACAAACAAACAAACTCTTCTGATTAACAAATGCTGCATTTTTTTTTTTTTTTTTTTGAAAGTTATGAATGTTGTAGGCTACAGGTAGCAATAGCAATTACAGTGCGTGACACGAGGAAGATTGTTGTAACATCATTTTGGAATAAGTGGACTATAGCTGTGTCCTTGCTTATTTTTGTATCATTTTATAATAATAATACATAAATGAAAACATCTCGGTGACGAATTTAACCCTGGTTCCATGAAAAGAGAACGAGACGCTGTAGCCATTTTGAGAAGCACTTGAGAACCTGTGTGGTAGATTCAATCTCCAGGCTTTTGAACCGTATTAACCCAATGAAGGTGTGGAGGGCCAGCCTGCCACATCACACACATCTTGAAAAGAAACCCCTGACAACAATGCCTTAAAAAAAAGAAAGAAAAGAAAATTCTGTCAGTACTCACCCTCATGTTGTTCCAACCCCGTCCCCATAAGACTTTCGTTCATCTTCGGAAATGAAATCTGAGAGCTGTATCACTCCTCCATAGTCTTTATGTAATTTCATCTGCCGGCCCAGAAAAGTTAAAAAACATCGTTAAAATAGTCCAAGTGACTACAGTGGTTCATCAAGCGACGAGAATACTTTTTGTGCGCGATATATAATAACGACTTTATTCAACTATTTATTTTCTTCCGTGTGGGTCTCTAACGTAAGTTCATGAGAGCGCCCCGACTCAAGTAACAAAATTAACGGACAGAAAATGTTCGAGAGGAGCTCTGATTGGGGATTTAAATCTTTACAACATCTGGCAACCGCAAAATGAAAGCTTGAAGAGGCTTGTTAAAAACAGTCTGTCAGCAAATATCCTTCATATCATAATATCATACCCCAATTTGGCGTCCAAAATCGCATAGGGCCTAACTTCTCTCGAGTAGTAGTAGTAGGCTACTTATTTTGAATATGTAATTACTTCACACCGCTAAAAAAAAAAAAAAAAAAAAAAAAAAAAGTTCTATATAATATTTGGACGTAGCCTACTACGTTCGCCATGTTAATTGTCATTATCATGTGACCGACCAGCATCAGCTGCATCGCTTCACTATTCACAAATCCTCTCCTGTGGCCTCATGGGATAGTAAAGTGTTCATCATATACATCATGTCTCTTTTATGAGTAGCCTACTGTGAATTTGGACAAACTTCTTTTGTCTCATATTGTTTTCCGCCTACCGACGGAAGTATGTGATTTGGATGCAGCTTTGCTATGACTAAAATTTTATATTAATTTGTTTCTTTAGAGAAATTGTAACTCATTTGAGAAACAATTGAACGCTTTTTAAATCAATGTAAGCCTTCTGTAAGGACATTCTCAGACAGCAAACTGACATTGAATCAACGTGGAAACGACGTCTCTCATGACATTGAAACAACGTTGATTTTGCTCATCGAATTGAACCAACGTCAGACGCGGCATTCTTCAAAGCTAAATGAAAATCGAAAATTGGTTTGCTTTCATAACGTTGAAACAACGCGTTGATTTCAAGTTGATTTTCCGGTAGTTTTGAAAGAATGACGCGTCTGACGTTGGTTCAACGTTAATTCGATGAGCAAAACAATGTCAGATCAACGTTGTTTCGATGTCATATTTCCACGTTGATTCAATGTCAGTTTGCTATCTGGGTTGTTGCCTAATGAATAATAAACTATCCTGTTGCAACATCACAAAATCATTATATTTTACAATTTAAGTAGCCTACTATTCTATATAAATACCCGAACAGTCTTCTAGCTGTTCCAGCTGAATATTCTCACTCATACTGTGCATGTTTGTTCAATAATTCAGCCAATTCCTCGAGTCTGATGAAGAATTAGCTGGTTAACTTAATCCACCAGCTGTGACTGTATGAACACTTTGTGCCACTTTGTTTACCAACAATAGCAAACACACATGCCACCATTGACATGGCGTGTGCAGTGTGCAGGCCCACCGACTCATTCATGGAGCCTGTTTACAAGCACATTAGATATCCAGACATCACACAATGTCCCTATTCTTTGCTGCACGACTCCACCTCCAGATGAGGACTGCAAATGGGTCAGTGGCCCTGTCCTTCTTGGAGATGTCACAGGCGCGGAGCTGGGGAACACAGTCACTCTTTCACATGTCCTCCTCTGCATATTGCTGGTGCCGCCCAGCACAAGGCAGTGTTGCCTAAACACCACACTGGAATGGCTGCTCCTCCCCAGTTATCAGTCCTTCGCTGGATACTCCTCCTCACCATTTCAGGCAAGAAACTATAAAACTATACATTTACGTAAGGCATGATAATGTGTTGTGAGAGATTTAACTTATTACAGAAGTAATCTAAAACAACTGAAGATGGATAGATAGATAGATAGATAGATAGATAGATAGATAGATAGATAGATAGATAGATAGATAGATAGATAGATAGATAGATAGATAGATAGATAGATAGATAGATAGATAGATAGATAGATAGATAGATAGATAGATTGATAGAGCTGGAGGTTTTTTGTACGATTTAAAAATATTTAATTACATTAATAAAGAGTTTCTCAACCAGGGGCCTCTGACCCAAAACAAGCTTCCAAGAGGGCCTCAATATGACTTAAAATTATTTCACAAATCTGCCTGCCCATCCAGTCTTAATAGTTAAGGGTAAATTAACTTGGCTTGTTGCTCGAGCTCAACCCCCTTATGACGGTACTATAGAGGGACAATGAGAGAAATATATAACGGATGCCGGAAGAATTGTCACCTCTGAAATGTTACTTATTTTGCAGTTGACAGGTGCTCCGTGTTGGCGTTTCACGTGACGGAGGGCAGCACGGTGATTTTGTCATGTCATTACTCTGTGAAGCACCATGGCCTCAGCCACGTCTGCTGGGGACGGGATTGTGGAACGTTCTGGTGCAATGACATCATCGTCCAAACAGATGAGTACGGCGTCATCTCCAAAGTCTCCGACAGGTACAGGCTCATTGGAGACGTTCTGTCAGGACAAATGGACCTCGGGATCCAAAGAATACAGAAGGCGGACAGTGGCCCATACTGCTGTAGAGTGGACATAGAAGGATATTTCAATGATAAGAAGGTGTCCTACACGTTGAAGGTCACGAAAGGCAAGTCATACAGATGCTTTAAATTTGGACAACATTCGGAGAGCTTCATGTTTAAATAAATCGTCATGTATGTTCATTTCCGAAGCCCCAACGACTGTGCCTCCAACAACCACGACCCCGATGACTACAGAACAACAGGACACACAGACAGGTAAGGGGTTTTTTTGAAGGCAAGACACTACAGATGAACTGTTATTTTAACAAATGTAGGCTATATTAAAAGTATGTGAAATGATATGTGTAAATATGCAAATGAGGCATTATGTATTTCAATATGCACTAGTTTCCATTAATCTCCAGAAGAGAAATATGAATATTAGATGAAGCCAGGTTCAAAATTTGTTGGCATAATAAAGGTTTTGACAGAGGTGATTTTGGATATTTCTTTTTATCACTCCATAAATAAGAAAATACTGTCAACAACCAGAACAACAATATCACCATATTTTTAGGAATCAATTGTTATATAAATAATGATGAACAAATCCCTCTGTACAAAAAAATTGACTGAGACTTGCCTTGCTCTTGATTTGCACAGTAAGTGTCATGCAAGTCTTTCCTTAGACAAACCACATTATATGATGAATCACTGGTTGCATTTCAGTTATTATGTATATGTGCACAACCTTAACAGAGACCACATAGTGCAGCAACTCAAATGTCACAGACCCTTGTGGTTAGAGATAATGTGCCTCACGAGTCAACTGGCATTAGCAGCAAAAGCAATTTCCTGTGTTTCAATCTGAATTTCATAGTGTCACCACTGTCAGATCAGTCCAGAGGAGCAGATTCATCATTCTCTGACATTTCCTGGCAGAATGTCACTCATGTGCATTCTGGGGCTATGGTGAGTTACTGGTGCTCAAACACACTATATGTATATGAAACATGAAAAAAAAAAAAGAAAAAATATGAACATATTTTGATGCTACTCCATCTATACACAATTATCTAATGATTAGATAATTGTGTATAGATGGAGTACCATCAAAATATGTTCATATTTTTTCTTTTTTTTCATGCATTAGATTCTAATCTACATTAGATTCTAATCTATACACAAAAGTTTGGAGACAGATTTTGCATTAAATCAATCAAAATTGACGGCTATATACAGTGATGGCTATAATGATGTGCACAATGAAGGAGCTGAAGAAAAAAGAGCCTTTAATTAATAATATCACAATGTAATCGCAGGAGAATAAACCCAAACACATTAAAATTGTCAATATCTGACAGGGAACAAAGAAATTCTCAGGGCTTAAATTAATGAGGAGCAAAGAGGAAGAACCGAAAGAGCTGTGAACTTATTAAAACCTGGTTGACAAACTAGGGAACTAAGGAAAACGGGAACACAGAAACTAAAGTGAAACTGTGAGAGTACTCCCCCCACCGGAAAGGCGCATCCTCGTGCTGACAACAGTCCAAATGAGGAAGAAGGGGACGTTAGAGGTGGACGAGAGGTTGGTGAAGGGCATAAAACAAGAGGAAGTTGCGGTGGGTGAAACTAGGATGGCGATAACAGTGGGAGAAGCCAGGATCAAGAGTAGGAACACAACCAGGTCGATAGCCTACAGCGTAGTAGCCATGGTGGCTGATGACACCATGGGATGACTGATGGAGAGGAAGCTGATGCATGTGAAGACCTAGACCCCGTTTACACCTGGTATTAAAATGCGATCTGTATCCAGATAAGTTATCCGGATAATAAAAAACGCATGTTAATGCAAGGTGTAAACGCGTTGTGATCGGATCGTGATCGGATCTGCCTGACCACATCTGGAGGTAGTCTGGCTCGCATTGTGTCCGGATCTTTACTAGGTGTAAACGCAATCTGGTTGTTGAAACCACATGTATATTTTACTCCTCCCAAAAATGCTAAAAAATAAACGAGTGAGAGCGTGTTATATAGGCTATGTCATGTTATAGCCTAGTCAGATGCGACACGCATCACCGCAGAAGAGCAGCTGAGCGTCTATTCAACGTGCAAACATCGCAAATAAAAGTGAAAGTAAGTCACAGACGCAGTTAACACATCTTCAAGTAAAGAAACGAAATTATCTTACCAGGCCTGTTGCCACTCTCTCTTATTGATGTCTCTGATTTGGAAATTAGCTGATGATCAATAAAATGCCGCTCAGATCTGTTGCTTTTGGTGGCGTGCAATCCAATAAATCTGCATATAACGCAGGAGGTGAAGATCGGATTTATATCCGTTTTGCAAAAACACATTTATGTGGCCAGGTGTAAATGGAATCAGTACTTATCCGGATAACTTATCTGGATACAGATCGCATTTTAATACCAGGTGTAAACAAGGTCCTAGAGTAGGTGGAGCTGAAAAGCCGATGAGCCCACGTGACATTGATGGCTCTGGAGCCTCAACGACGAGCGTTCAAGGTGCAGCCAGAGGACTGAGCCGGTGGGACTGACTAATAGAGAGCCTAAGTCCCTCCCCTTCCGGTCGACCACCATGGGACCTTATTTCGGAAAAAGACAACAAATATTTTGATCTGGTTTGAATTGTGCCCTGAATTACACATGATGTTTGTCCATTTAAAAGATACATGTTAAAGTAAAGAAAGTCGCAGTTTGATGTAAAACCGTTGAGGTATAAGACTGTGAAAATACGTAATTACAAAGACTACAAACCCCAAAGGCGCACATTTTCTCTCAATGAATGAAGATAACTTTACTGAGGCTGTCTGTCATTGTTTCTACAGTCTTACGTTATAATCGTAACGTTACGCCGCCGTCCTACCTGAGTGTTTTGTACCAGACTGCACACACACGAGCAGCGGATCTCGTTTCGCTTCCCGGGAGATGTAGTTCACAGAGCGATTTTCACATTAAACTAAATGTTACTCTTCTGTTGTATGACAAACTGCGACATTTTTGACTTTCAGAATTATCTTTTAAATTGACAAACATCATATGTGTAATTGGGGGCACAGTTCAGACTGAATAAAAAGATAAGTTGTCTTGACTACCATTCATATTTTTTTCCGAAATAAGGTCCCATGAGCCGGAAGCGGAGGGGCGGGACTTAGGCTCTCTATAAGATGGAGCCACAGGGAAGGCGAAGCCTAAGGGGTGGAGGGACGGAACGCAGCGGACGGCTCAGAAATTTGTGGAGCAGGCAGAGCGACATCTGACCAAGGTGGAGCCAGAGGGACGAGGGAGCCCGGTGGAGCTGTAAGGACAATGGACTCTTGTGGAGCCAAGGTGGAGCCAAAGAGGTTGACGGACTGAGGTGGAGTGACGGGATCAGTGGCTGGAGGTGGAGCCAGGGGATCCTCTGCCATTAGGAGGAGTCGAGGGGCTGAAGGGAACTAGCAGAGGCTGATTTGGGAAGAGGAGGCGGGAGAGGGAGGCTGGAGACACAGAAGACTTTGTTCTGGACAGGACCAGCGGAAACAAGACACATAGGGAAATATCCTCTTCCAAATCCTCAAGTAATAATTCAGAGGTCAGATTTTCCGGGGGTCAGACTCTCTCAAATGCTCCGGGGCAATGGTTTGCTCAGTCGTCTTAGCTCCTGCATCACGGCAGGCTTGGACTCCCTGTCTGCAATGATCTGTTATTCAGCACCCACTCCACAAACACGGTGAAGTTACCCCGAGGGCCGACATCGGGCAGGCGTCCTTTGGTATTTGGCATTTGGTAAAGGGAGCAGTCCAGAAAATTTGTGTAGCTTGCCAGTTGTAGGAATCTTCGGGTGTTAGGCAGAGTAGCAGGACAGCTGGTAAGTCCACACTCAGTTTGAGGGTCTGGTATTTTGTAATGGTGGTGGCTAAAATGATGTGCACAACAAAGGAGATGAAAACTAGAAGAACAGAAGAGCCTTTAGTTAATAAATCCACAATGGAAAACTCGCAGTAGAATAAAAGTTGTAGTTAAAAGTTGGACCCTAAATTAAAGTGTGACCAAAAATCTTACAATCGCCAAATAGTATTGAGAAATTTTATAAAAAAATATAATAAAATAAAGTGTAGGGTGGAAGTATAACATTTAAAAAGTGATTTTTAGCTGAATTATAACCTAAAAATGATGAAACCCTTGTGACTTTGTGATTTAAAGATGGAAGAGCCGATCTCTCGGATCACACTACAGATAAACATCCCGGTGTTGTCTCTGTCTCTCAGTCTGCTACTGCTTCTCTTGGGCGCTCTGGCCTTTTTCACCTTCAAACGTACGTATGGCTTTGAATCTACAGGACCTTTGTTTAATGGGATTTCTATAATAAATAAGTTTTAATTCTGAGCTGAAAGGAAATATGTATATTCTGATTCAGGTGGTCTTTATGGGAAGGCATTTAACAGTGGGTGGTAAGTATGTGATTCACTTCGAGAATACTATAATGCTCTTTGCGCTGCAGTATAATAACACTGATTGTTGTGTTTTAAACCTCAGTTTCTCAAAGGAGCCCCGACATATTATATATGAAATACGCACAAGAAGACCAGTGGAGGAGAACATCTACATCCTGGAATAGGAAACAAAAAACACCTGATTCTCTCCGTCACTCGTACACAGACATTCACACATCTTTCAAGTCTTTAATATTGTTCAGTTTTTGATTTAAGAAAGGGATTGCACACTCAAATGTGTGGAACTGGTGATGTCATTCTAAAAATGTGTATTTTGTAAGAAGATAATGACAAACTTTTGATTTTTGTCTGGAGGATCCCTTTGATTACGAAATCTCCTGTAAAATTGTAAAAAAAAATAAAAATAAAATTCTTTCCTTTACATATAAAGTTTCATTTAAAAAAAATAAATCTGGAATTTTTACAATTGATTCATTTGATTGTTGTCGCGTTAGACTTCACTAACATAGGGCTTAACAACTTCCTCTCCAAAAATGTTTAATACAAGATTATCCTTTTCAAATCAATGCGGTAAACAAGTTAGGTTGAAAGTTGCTTAATCTAAAAGTAATCAAAAAGTAGTCTTGAAAAAGTAGTGATTACCTTTACCCTAAATATGTAATGTTATAGAGTATGTAAGTCTACTAACAACATTTTTTTGTCATGTAATTTGGAATTAGTAACTGATTATAATTTCTGAAACAGACTAGTAGCGCCCTCATGTGGCTGAGAGAAAAATTTTTTAAAAAAAATGTGATTTCATGTTTTGGTTTCAGACACTAAAACATGATTTAATGACTCGTAAATGTAAGTACACATTCATGGCCTAAGACACGAAACGAGCAGTTTGGGTTACGTTTTTAACCTCTTGTAACAACAGCCACGTCCAAGTGATCCCGAGGGTGAGGGCGCTTTGTGGCTGTGGTAACAAAAGTTAAAAACGATATAAATACTGTTCATTTTCTCACACAAACCGCTCGTTTCGTGTCTTAGGCCATCAATGTGTACTTACATTTACGAGTCAATAAATCATGTTCAATTTGGACTTCTCTGTGCATGCTCTTTGAGGTGGTGACCAGAACGGTTTGACCTAAAAACATCAAAATTGAAACTACTGCGGAAACAAAGACACCTAATTTCAAAGTGGACTACCACTTTAAAGACTTACAAACCGTCCACTACATAAAAAGCGTTTAACATTTTTGTTGCATTCCATTCAACATCATAATGGAAAATGTAATTATTTTAACTCATTTGAATGTATGTAATATTGCCATTCATTAATTATGAAGGAAACTCATTTGGGTTAGTATGTCAACGCGCCATAATTTCAAATAAACTTTATTTTTACATAAACCGAGTCTGAATTGATCACACATACAATAAAAAAAATCTCTAAATGACAGAAATAGCCTGTCTCCAACCTTAAAGCTACCATCTTTACACAACTTATTTGAACAAATACTCGCTGTACAATACAGTATAACAATGTGCCTTCAGAATACAGTGGTTGCTTTCATTGTTTCTTTCTAAATGTCCCAAATACAGTGCATTAATAAATGTATACACATTTCAGTTTTAGAGGAATGCATTGTACAGATTTAAAAAAAAAAGAGTGCAGAAAAAAAAAAACAGAACAACAGCTACAGTACACAATTCATTTCCTTGAGGAATCTTTTGATTAAGAGGAAGAAAAAAAAAACCAGGCATCTTAAGGCTTATGTTGAATTAGATGGACCTTCGTCAGGAAGTATAAAGGTCTGCAGAGTAAATACTGCTATGTCATACTGCCCTTTTATATTTCAACCGAACAAAACACTGATATTTATAACCGTCATCCAAGAAAGTCTATTCTTACTATCAAAACAAGTCGAGAGGAAAGACAAAAAAAAAAAAAGAAAGAAGCGGGAAGCTGTTGGCCTCCGGTTCCGTTCTGTCAGTTTGACGATGAATTCTAAGAGGACGTCCGATACACATAAAACCTTTTTGAAATATTTGCATCCTTCAGACTGTCTCAGCAACTCATTCTGGAATGTACAATGTTGATGGGTCAGCGTCTGTGACTGCCTGCATATGATAGTAGTCGGCATGTCTTCATTAATGGGCGTCTACGCCTGCGCGCCTCGTGCGAGGGCAGCAGGGTTCCTGAGAGGCCTGCCAGTGTAAAGTAGCAGGTGGTGCGGAGCTGAATGCTGGCGGTGGAGGTGAAGATCTTCCCCAGATAACTTTCAGTTCTCCTCAATGAGGGTGATATCTAGTTCAGTACAATCCCTTTCAAACACGCTAGTTTGTCCTCCGTCGCGGTCTTCAGGGTCCTCCTCCTCCTCTCTCTCCTCCTCCTCGTCACTTTCACTTAACGGCCCGATACTTGTCCTGCCCAGGCCTTCAGCTGGTGAACATGAGCCTCTGAAGTCTCCAAAAAAAGGCTCAAGGCCCATACAGACATCGCCTCCACAGGCCAATCTGCCACGTTCCATGTAACTAAGAGGGTCTGTGCTTCGAGTCTGAAAATGAAGGGATAGTGGAGTAGTTTAGTTTAGTGATTAAAAAAAACATGGGTGTAATTTCTAAGATTGCCCAACGCAACTTTTTGGGACACAATCATATACTTTAAGAGTTTTTAAGTGTCATGGACGGATGCCACATGCCATATTCGTGTTAAGCTACTATAGCTAGCACACATTTTTGAATAAGGATTACTCGGCATATGTGTGACAGCACCTGACAAGGATGACACGTTTTTTAAACAAAACAATTTGTCAGTTTAAGCTAGACATTTGGGGACCACATTACAATAAGGTTCAATAAGGCCTGGTTCAGATTACACGATTTTTTTTTGTGTCAGTTTACGCAATTTTGACTCCTAAAATCTTGTCGTGGATCGTCGTGGCTAATATCGTGTAATCTGAACCAGGCATTAGTTAACATGATCTAAGAATGAACAATACTTATACAGCTTTAATCCATATTAATATTAATTTCAACATTCACTAATACATAATTAAAATCAAAGGTTGTATTTGTTAACATCATTAATGCACTGTGAACTAACATGAACAGCTGCATTTTTATGAACATGAACTAAGAGCCATCTACTGGTTAATATGGAAGCTTGTTACCGCCACTGAATAAAAAAATTAAGTAAATAATTGCGACTTTTTATCTCACAATTCTGACTTTTTTTCTCACAATTGCGAGATAAAAAGTCCGAATTGCGTGATATAAAGTCGCAATTGCGAGTTATAAAGTCAGAATTGCGAGATATAAAGTCAGAATTGCGTGATATAAAGTCAGAATTGCGAGATATAAAGTCAGAATTGCGAGAAATGAAGTCAGAATTGCGAGTTATGAAGTCAGAATTGCAAGATATAAAGTCAGAATTGCGAGTTATAAAGTCAGAATTGCAAGATATAAAGTCAGAATTGCGAGTTATAAAGTCAGAATTGCAAGATATAAAGTCAGAATTGCGAGTTATAAAGTCAGAATTGCGAGATATAAAGTCAGAATTGCGAGATATAAAGTCAGAATTGCGAGATATGAAGTCAGAATTGCGTGATATAAAGTCAGAATTGCGAGATATAAAGTCAGAATTGCGAGATATAAAGTCAGAATTGCGAGATATAAAGTCAGAATTGCGAGATATGAAGTCAGAATTGCGAGTTATAAAGTCAGAATTGCAAGATATAAAGTCAGAATTGCGAGTTATAAAGTCAGAATTGCAAGATATAAAGTCAGAATTGCGAGTTATAAAGTCAGAATTGCGAGATATAAAGTCAGAATTGCGAGATATAAAGTCAGAATTGCGAGATATGAAGTCAGAATTGCGTGATATAAAGTCAGAATTGCGAGATATAAAGTCAGAATTGCGAGATATAAAGTCAGAATTGCGAGATATAAAGTCAGAATTGCGAGATATGAAGTCAGAATTGCGAGTTATAAAGTCAGAATTGCAAGATATAAAGTCAGAATTGCGAGTTATAAAGTCAGAATTGCAAGATATAAAGTCGCAATTGCGTGTTATAAAGTCAGAAATGCATGATATAAAGTCAGTCTTTTTTTCTCAGAATTGCGACTTTATATCACGCAATTCTGACTTTATATCTCGCAATTCTGACTTTATAACACACAATTCTGACTTTATATCTCGCAATTCTGACTTTATATCTCGCAATTCTGACTTTACAACTCGCAATTGCGACTTTATATCACGCAATTCTGAGAAATAAAGTCAGAATTGTGAGATATAAACTCGCAATTGTGAGAAAAAAAGTCAGAATTGTGAGATAAAAAGTCACAATTGTTTATTATATTTTTTTATTCAGTGGCGGAAACAAGCTTCCATGGGTTAAAGTGATAATTTGTTACTTTTAAAACGGCATTTTCCAAAAGATGGGCAAAACTCTTACACTAAACCATGTCAATTTATCCATGTTATCCCCATAAATGAAACTTAGAAATGTGGGTCAAAAAGACCCCAAACAGCGCACAAGGTTTAAGACAAATGGATTTGTTTGTTGTGGTTTCATATTCAAGAGATTATAAACTAGATTACGTTTTTTTTGGGTTCGCATCAAACGTTCTTCGACTTTTATACACAATAAATTTGTTTATGAATAAAGATTGATCTGTTGAAAGCAGTTGTTTTGAGATAGATGCCAAATGTTCTCCTCCTATTCATATTTAACATTGAGGGGGTGCATACAACATATTTGCCCACCGGCAACTATAGTTGCCGCACATTCAAATACGATTTTCAAAAAAAAAAAACTAAGGAAATTAAATGCAGAACATGTTCACATAGGACATTATTAACACGACTATATGCATGAAACTATTCAGAAAAATTTGGGCACAAATGGGTTAATAAAAAAAGTTAACAAATGAACCTCACTGTAAAGTGTTACAGATTTTTCTTTTGAGGGGGATTATTATTAATATTATTAAATCTGTAAGGTCAAGAGCTTGTGAACGGGAATTGAATCAAATAAAATAGAATCAGGATATCTGTATCAATACCTAGCCCTATAGAGTGCCGAAGTAACAAAGTCACTTTTTAGGCCAAAACGCGGAAGTGAGTTAACATTTTAGCAATCCCAGTTCCCTCGCTCTAAAGTCTATGGGATTTTAGAATGGGTTTTTGCTAAATCGCCTGAAATGGGTCTGAAAAGGTCTGTGGTGAACAAAGACTCTAAATATCCTCACGTTTTGATCTACAATATAGAACACACAGTTATAAGCAGATTGTGTTTTCTTTTAAACTCGAGGGCTTGGAGCCAGAGGGGCGTAAGTGGCATTTTTTATATCAAAATAAAGGTCTCGATGAACTCTATCCAATGGTGCCAAAAATACCTATCTGAGATCAAACTGTATTGAATAAAGCAACAAAAAGCGTATCTGACATATTTGAATTTTTTTTATTTGAAAATGTTTTAGAACATGTTCATTGCCATACAATTTTTAAATTAAATACTCATTCATGTAAGTATGTCTGTGGTTGCAATGTTTGTGGTTTAAGATTAATAATACAGGTGATTGAAGTGTGGTCAAAATTTTGTCTTTTCTTTCCTGTAAAGTTTGTTAAAAGCCACTTACGCCACTCTGGCTCCAAGCCCTCGTGTCTGCTTGTTTTTTTTTTTTAAATAGGCTTCAAAATGTATAAATTTTGGATTAACTTGTATAGATTATCTTGATAGACAAAACGTGTAAGGGTCACAACTCTTTGTTAAACACAGATCTTATTTTTTGCGATTTTCCAAAAGTCTATCTAAGGGGAAAATGCATTGATTTTTGATCGAGGGAACCCATGCGCCGCTAACTTCCGAGTTGTCCTACAAAGCGACGTCATCACTCTATTTTGCACGCTCTTTGATGTCACATTTGTAATGTCTCTTTTTCTTTATCAAACAGTCCACTGCCTCTTTTTCCTCCTCAAAACAACAAGATGATATTTTATCCGTATTAACTAAGAAATAGCAAACGCATACCTGAGTCATTTTGGCGAAGTCTAGCACAGGCCGTGCGCATGGCCTGTCCGGATCCCTCCGGCGTTTTAGGCCAGGTTTGAGCAGGAGAAGGTCGCAGGGCTGAGAATGGCACCGTGGAAGTTGAGGAGGAAGAGCACGGCGCACAGAAGACGGAGTGCTGCAGGCGGACGACGGCGAGGCCGGCACCGCCGGAGGGTGAGACGTGATTTGCGGGGGCACCGGAGGTGGCGGCAGGAACTGGGCGGCAGCTTCTCGGATGAGGACGGGAGAGAGGGAAAAGCGCCTCTGTGGCGGAGGCGGCGGGTGGAGCGGCGAGGGAGAGGAGGAGCACGAGGATGGCGAGGGGAAGAAGCAGCAGCAGGCGCCGCCTCCGGCAACGTCACTCGGGTCCCAGGGGAAAGTCCACGGCAGTGGGGAATCCGGGGAGAGGGCCAGGCTGAAAAAGGTGGGGCTGGAAGAAGAATGCAGCGAGGAGTTTAACGAGGAGCTGGGGGCACGCAGTGGACACGGCCCCCCCGCGCCCCCTCCACTGTGGCATCGGCGGTTCACTGGTGTCCAGACCTTGGAGGCGCTCGGCCGCCAGGTGTACCGGCAGCGTGAAAGGTCCTCTGGTACAGACAGCGAACGACAGTGGCGTTTGGGGGGTGGCGGGGGGGGAGGGGGAGGCCCGGGAAAAGACAGGTCCGTCACAGAGGTGCTAGGGGCGAGCGGACGGTTCAGGGCATCCCCCTCCGGCAGGTGGCTTTCTGGAGGACCCAGGGGCACGGGGCCGGGGGGGAAGCTGGAGCTGAGCACCCCCTGCAGGCTGGCCTTCGAAGGAGGGCAGAGCTGCCAGTAACTGCTCTCTGAAAGAGGTCGGAATACAATATAATGTGACATTTGGAAGATATTACATGTTGGTGCTATGACAAAGACTTTATAGGGTGCTGCCGGGATGACATATTTTTGTAGGCCAAAACGAACTCAAAATGAGTTCGCATTTTAGCACTTCTGGTTCCATTTACGAGTCATTGAATCATGTTTAATTTGGACTTCTCTGTGCATGCTCTTTGAGGTGGTGACCATAGACCTCCATTATATGACTGACAGACAAGAACGGGTTGACCTAAAAATATCAAAATTGAAACTACTGCGGAAACAAAGACACCTACATCTTGGATGCCCTTGAGGTAAGCTAAAACATACCAAAAAATAATTTCAAAGTGAACTATCCCTTTAAGGAGCTATTTAAAGTGATAGATCAATGCTCCTGATACTCGAGAGAGAGAGGTCTGATAAGTTACATACCAGGCATCAATCCATCTGTGGGCCGGCTGGTTTCGGGGCTCTGACGATGAAGTAGAGACTGAAAGAAGAAAAAGAAATGATTAACTGCATTACATTAACAGACAGATATTCTGGAGAGCTTGATTGAGCCTACTACACATCTGTGAACTACATAATACTGTGCTGAGATCTAAAACACACGTTTTACCAGTTTGCTGTCCAGTGGTCGTTGCTGATGCTGGGACAACGTTGTTGATTAACATTTAACGAAACCATGGCATGGCAAATTGGAGGAAGAAGGAAAGGTGGGAAAAGAGTCTAATGTACACTAAATAAAACTGAAGCACTGTCCACCAAAAATCCAGGACATGCTGCTCGCTCGGTGTCACTCAGGAACCATGATGACGTCCTCACCTGGGGCACAGATGTCAAAACAATCAATAAATATTTAATCAATTTTATTATTTTGCTTATGATAAAAAAAAAAAAAAACACAATATTATTCAAGTTTTTTTGTTTCTCATATATTAGTTCTTCACTACCATTTCCTCTTACCCTTTAAAATTATTTGGTCTTTTTTTTTGGACTCTAGGATCTAACTCTAGGAACTGATTCCTCATGATTATGACCCCTTTAAATAAATGTATCTGAACGCTAAATGACACATTTTGTTGTTGCTTGTACAAGATATCGGATAGCGGCCGAAATCGAACACTTTCCTACCATATAACATGCGAAAAATAGTACTCAAACACAGTAGTATGTCCCAATGCAAAGCATTTGATAAACAGTTGATGAGAAGTCCCCAGATTGCCTACTACTACTTCCGGTGAGATGCTGAGATGTACATACGATGGACACTTTACTATCCCATGAGGCCACGGGAGGGGATTTATAAATGGGAGTGAAGTGACGCAACTGCTGGTCATATGACAGTAACAAGATGAAGATGCAGTAAGTCTTAATTTCATTTAACGGTCCCAAAGTAAGTTTAAATTCAATTTAGGAGGCGTAGTACCTTCTCAGAGAGTAAGCAATTTCGGACCCTCCAATAGTCTCTGTCCTGCTCGTGTCCAACATCCCTCTCAAAGCACAGAGCAGCGTATAGAAGACATTTATCTTTGAGAAGATGTATAAAACAAATGTTTTTTTATGTAATATTTAACATTCTTATCTTATTTAGGTTATCATTATTTACTGATATTTATTTCAACGTGGTACAGGCTGTAGTGTGTTCACTGACAGAAGGGCTAAAATAAACACACACCTTTTTTTTACGAAACTGATGTTTAACCCTCATTTGTTATTATGTTTAATTATTACAATTAATTTAAGTTAGGTCAACATCTATATATATATATATACCCCCAGTAATTGGTCCATTACCACCATGGTGGTAAAAAACTGCCACCATCTCAGCCCTAAGGACAATACAAAATGGTGGAACATGAAAAACGGTTAAACAAATGTTAATGGTAAATGTTCCAGAATACCAGGGTCCCCAGTCTCGCTGCTGAAAGTGTCAAGAATATTAAAATTAGCAAAACGATTTTTAGCGAAAACGAAAATTAGCGAAATTTAAAAAGTCTACAGTTTAGCTCACATGTAAAACTTGTCATGTTTACAAGGAAGAGTATAAATCCTTGTGTATAACAAAACCTTGCAAAATTACGCACGGAAAAAACGTATTGCTCAATTTATTTATTCTTTGTTTTATTTCCGAGTCTTTCCCTGGCTAAATATATTTAAGCGGCTGCACCAACAAGACGCTAAATAGAAGAATCTCGCCATCTCCTTTCTAAAAAAAAAATCATTAAACACCATGAGTCTGGTATAAAATGGAGGAAAAAAATATAATTTTACCTCCATTTAATACTTTCATAGTACAAACAATTCTCTTTATAAAGCAGGTATAAGCCGTCTTCATTAACTATGCATTGCCTACAGCGCACATACAAAATTCCCTTTGATTAATAAGTCCTTAATTCTAAATTGTTGACATCACACTTTTACACTGAAACAAACCAGGAATTTCAGGAGACTGATTAGTACCCACAAAACAACATTGGAAAATATGCTCGCAAAAGAAATTACACCACAAAAAAAAAAAGGAGATTCAGATTCCTGTAAACTAAAATACTGGCTTTATAGGGCAAACATTATGTTTTCAATGGCAGCCATGCTAATCTAACTAACATTTTAATCAAAATTTGGATATTCTTGTGCTAAACTTATGTTTCTCTTCTGATGTATTGCCAGGTTATATTTTAATAAGACAAAAGGGATTGAAGTTCTCGCTTTCCAAGCTCCGCTAAGGACAGTAACCCTGCAGGGCAACGGCCTAGTCTGCTAGTGGTCTCCCATTACAGCACACATGAATAGCGGCTGCTTGGTGACAGGTGTCTGGAAAAGCTGCACAGTAAGGAACCGGCTGTTCCGCTGGCCTGATGCCACTGTGGGAAGTCCCACCAACACATCCTTCCCTGTCTGTGCTCACTGGCACACCAAGCACTAAAAACACGTCGTCCGACATGACTGATGTATAGATACTAGTCTAGTGCTTGTTATTATCAAGTATGGATGGGTCAAACTACTTGATTTTAATAGATTCTCATTTTTCTCAATCTTGCTGTTTTTAGTTGATGAATGAACAGAATATTGCAGAGCACATCCCATCCAGTAACTCGCAATAAGCTTTGCTACTTTTGATATAAAACAAAGTGTCAGATTTCAAATACTCTCCTTTTTTTTTTTTACGAAATCACCAATTTGGCCATTTTTCAACCGTCAAAATACGTCAAATAGCTTGTAACAATATATCATGTAATGCTATATTTACCTCAGAAAAGTCTTTCGATGACCATAAACTCGTTAGTCAGGTAAAAAATAATAACTTGAGGGGAGTATTTTGCCCAACCCAATTAATATAGTCTCAAATACTTTTAAACTGGCCCCTTAATGCAAGTGAGTGCTAGGGGGTCTGTGAAAAAGTGTAAACAAAAACAATGTAAAAATTTTTAAATAAATTAATTATAATTTTTAATTTATATAGCACCTTTCCAACACCAAACATCACTTTTTACAATAATTACAGAGGTCAGGGAAGATTTTAATGAATTAAAATGAATGAATAGATAGATAAATAAATAAATAAATAACTCTTACAGTGTAGTACTATGATGAGTAGAAAAAGAAATTAATATAATTTAAATATATTCCAAAAGACAAATTCATTTTTACAGTATAAAAATTTAGGATAGGGGCTTCCTCCAACAAGGATGATCGTATATATAGTCCATGCATCTAAAATAATAATAATACAAAAAAACCTGATTTAGATAGTGAGGTAGGGAAATAATAATTCACAGATGCTGATTTAAGTGAAAAAACGTCGCTAGTAATGACGTTTCATGGCGGTCACGAGAATATTCGGGTTCGGTTCCGCCGTTGCCTTGGTAACGCGCTGAGCGGTCGCGGCTGATGATGGAGGGGGAGGGGGAGCCTGCCTGTCATCTCCATTATAAGCACATTAAGCGTGACATGTAGCACAACATATCCTTCGTCTAGGATTCAAATCATCTGAAGAAATAAAAGATATGTATGTGTCTGTGTGTATATGTATGTTCCACGATCACATCGCTATTAACAAAACAGAATAAAATCGCGCTGAAGGTCGGGCTAGGCCACTGGGTTAACGTCACATTACTGAAGCGCGAGCGTGAGGTTTGCACGGGGCATTAGCCAAGTTTAGCCATTCTGAGCAAGTATACACATTAAGAGTTTATTGATTTTTGAGCGAATGAATTGAGACTAAAAATATGCATCGGTCGACATTAGGAAACAGAAAGCGGTTTCATATCGCGTGAACCGGTTGTAACATTACTCTTGATTTCGCAGCGTATGCAAGCGTATAACACACTTGAAACCCCAAAACTCGAATTCTATATTTTACATTGTATAAAACACCATTCATTGCATGATGATTAAAAATAACAGGCTGCATTCAAGCCAATCAGGAACAGGCGACCCGGGCTATAGTAAGTTAGCTAACGCGGAGCTGTAACGTTAAACAGGCCTATTACAGAAATAAAGCTAGAATGTCTTCCCGTTTCATAGGGGTCAGTTCTGTTCGCAAATCTGCAAAAGCGAATTACTGCATCCCTGCCATGTGCTGCAGATTTGTTTACACGCGTTTATGAAATGCAATTCTGCCCCCACGAGCCAATTCTAGCTGTTAACGTTAAGCCATGCACAATGAGCCCGACTGCAGCAAAACTACACATTTATATAAAGAGTGCAACATTTAAACGAGGATGCACTGATGATGTTCGACGATAATGGCTTACCTTGAGTCAACCGAGTGTGGTCGATAAAACCCCAGGCCTTGTATGTTGCTCGCAACCGAGAGATTCAGCCAATTCGGTACGAGAAGCTAAAGCAGGTCGGCTTGCTGTCTAATACAAACCGTCCTCGCTTTGGCCTGGGAATATATCTGTATACGATTGTCGACTACTCGCTTCAACAAAAACATATCGTTCAAATAACGTATGCTGGGTCATAAGCGATCTGAAACTGATTTAAAGGATCGAGTAAAATTGTGGATAGGTCTGCAATTGCACGCTTGGTCGATACAGACTGTCTTCTCAACGTCGCCCACTAGGGAAAAATAGTGCGTCCCTTCTATGGAGGAATTTGTAAATAACACTCAGGGCAAATACGGTCTCGGGTTTATCAGAGCTGTTTTTAGACTGTAAGGAGCTGTATGAGAACTAAAAGGGAACAACTGTTATCAGATTAATAAATTGACGATATAAAGCTGTGAAGTGTCTGACAATATACAGCGCAGTGGCTCTCTTTGACTGAACCGATCCTGAGAATAATACGACTCTCGGAATCATGGGAATTGTAGTGAACCCTATAAAAGGATTTTCATAATTTTTTAGAAATTCCCACATCTAATTTAGTGCTTATTTTTGGAAATATATTTACACAATTTCCCTATATTTTTATCCTGAAAATAAACTCTAAATGAAATCAGATTCACGAGGTAAAATGGAAAACAATAAAGCTAGCCACCTGAAGTGTTTGACTGACATATCCACATTCTGATAACTTCGTACTAACATACCCAAACAATAAACTTGCATTCCTCATGTAATTGGGCCTAATAAAAAGGTGCAATTATTTGAGTGAGGTTATTTTAACAGAGGAGTTTAACTCCAAAGTTGCTCCAAACCTGTACAAGTTTTTCGGTTTAACACACAAAAAAGATATTTTGAAGAATAATTGGTAAACAGACAGTGGATGGACCTCACTGACTTCAATAGACAGAGAGGAAAGAAAAGAAAATGGAAGTCAATGGCTAATGTGTAATTTTTAATTCATCATCCCTTTAGGGGCCATTTACAGTTCAACTAGTAAATGTATGCGTTTTAACTAATAATTTATACGATAACAGCGTTTTGGGAGCTTGGGAATAAAAAAAAAAGCAAACTTTTGAAAACCGGTTTCAAAGTGCAAGTTTTTTAAAACAATACGGTAATTGTCAGTGTAAACTACAAACACTTAGGTCAATAGCTGCATAGTAGCTTATTTCTTTACAATTTGACATTGCACCCTGGCGTGCATAATACAGCATTAAGAGTACATTTGTTGTGTAAATGTTTAAAGCATGACTACTATACAGAGGATAATTTGTTAAGCATCTAAGGTAACTTCCAAACAAAGAGAACTTAACTGTAAACTTGTTCATCAAATCTGATCAACAATGTTCCAGGATCAACAATGATGAACTTGTTGAAAAGGTTTGCTGGAGATAAACTTGATGCACCAATAAATAGCACAACTAAAAACAAAAGGAGAGTAAGCTATAGCCAGTCCACATCTTTATTAGTTTTAGTTTCCATTCATTCCACACAAAATTAAGAAATAAAACTTCTAAAGTTCCTGTTTTTAGAAAAACAGTGATGTGACAAACAGGAGGGAAATGTAGTGTCAAGAACAAAATAAAACAGAACCTGTGCATTTGAAGGACACGATAAAATAAATAAATTAGAAAGTGAGGAAAAGAGTAGCAACTTGGAAGTGTACAACATTTAAACATTCATCTGCGGAGGATGTCTTGATTGCAAAATACATAGTGCACAACATTCTGAACTAGGAGACGGTGATTCTAACGTGTAATTCTTCTAACTTCTAACACTGCTGGTAGAACCTGATCTGTGCAGACCAGTCACATCATTTGAGGAGACGCTACGTATATCTCCAGAAAGGCTCTTCATGCAACAAAGGCACCTGGTTTCGGTTGTGGTCTGTCTCGAGGAGAAATCGCAGCCATCCTAGGACGTTTTCCTGTGCCGTTAGGTGACTACTAAAGGTATAGCCCAATCCAAGCTGAGAGGTTTGGTTCTGGTGGCATGGGACTCCAATCTGGACAGAAGTATCCAAATTAGCACTGAAACCATGACACTGAAGAAAATGACACTGGCCCTTCAAACAATAAATGCTTTGACTTGTTACATTTGCAAAGAGGTTCAGTGTATTAGACACAGAAGACATGACAGAGTATTCCACTTCAAATACAGCCATTTAATATTTAGGTCTGACCTGAGAAGCATTAGAAGGCAGCCAAGGATCATCGATTGAGAACTCAGAGGGTTGGGAAATAATGGAGTCTGTTGCCATTTCCCACTGTGTGCTCTCATTTTCGCTGGCTTCACAAAGCTCTGTATTCATCTTCCCAAGCAAGCTCTGCCTAAGAGAGTAAAAGGAAAAGTAAATGAATTGAATTATTTTCTAATTTAATTAATTGAAGTCATTAAAGACTTACAATTGATCAACAGGGTCTTGTCCTTCCATGTTTTTCTGGGAGGCGGATGGTGGGTCCCATGCATGAAGCGCTCGCCGCCAGAGCCGGACTTGCATATCCCAAGATCTGCGACTATATTTACGGTGTTTGTTTGGAGTGGAAGGGTGGATCCCAGGGACACGCAGACGCCTGAACATTGAGGAGATATAATACCCAGAAAGCTTATTTACACTTTCACTACAATCAGGAAAATATCCAACAAGATAAATGTCATGAACGGTTGTTTGCAACTTAATTTTCACCAGCTCTCACTTTGGAACCTGCTGCTCATAGTTCTGGTAGCCACAGGTATTCTTTCCATACTGAATCTGTTTTTGTCTGCGCTTTAAAACGGCCTCGTTGGTCTCAAAATGTGACGGGTCAGCATTGTGGGGGCTCCACTGTACCCCTGATGGTGACCTATAAAAATGAGTTTGTCATTTAATTGGCTGGAACAAGGCCAAATAAATAGATACTTTGTTTTATTATTTACTTATACACCAAGAAACATTTCCCAGACCTCTTGATCCCATCAATGTCTTCGGTTCCAACAGCAACACTAGCTGTAGACATCTTCAGGATGCATCGCTCAAGGATGGAGGACCTGAATATGGAAGAAATGCCCCACTTTAAAAATGGTTGTACATGACATTTAGAAGTTAAAACTTCCTCCCTAAAACATCTTCTACACGACCAAAAACATCTTAACAACAGACCTGCGAGGTTTCTGAACAGCAGAAGTCTTTTCTCCATTATGTGAGGCTGACTGAGGGGTTTTAGAGCAGCTGGGTGGGTGGGGGGAATTCACAATTCACAAGACAGCATTATCAAATTTGTAATTTGTAGCAAAACCATGAGAGAACAAATTACCATGTCATTCCTCAAACTAGACATTTACCTCACAAGACTATCATACACTGTACTGCAGCCTGGTAGAAGCCAAGGTTCTGGGCTACATGGAAGAGAATGTGTTTTAGTCTTGAAGTCTTGGGCAACATCTGTTGGCCACAAGTGTAGGGGCAGACTTCTAAAATAAAAAACAAAAGACACAGAGTCCCTACACACAACAGTAACACATCATTATATTTAAAAATGAGCAAGCAGAACTTTGGAAACATACAACCGCGACTCAAAGGGGCTTTGAAGAAGGCTTTCTATGCGTGTTGTCATGATTTTGGCTACAGCCACACGACACGTTGCGTTTGACAAAGCTTTTTATCAGCGACAGGTGTATCGGGGGCGGGGCTGTACAAATGAGACAGGTAGCAAAAGGCCAGTAATCATTAAAAAAATAAATCACAATAAATGATTCATGATAAAATAATGTAATAACGTAAGGAAATATTTGCGCTTTTATTATGAAAATGCCTAGTAGGCTCCACAGTTTGGTCATTCCCACAGAAAACAAAAAGTTGTAAGCTTCTCTATTTAGACACATAGTATGCCTATATATAGCCTACGTTAAAGTATTGGTAACAACAACAACGAACGAGTGACAATGTTAAGCTCTTTGCAAAAATAAAAAACAAAAAAAAAATTGAATATGGGGTACAAGCATCGGGTAAAAGTTGTCAAAATGGAACCAGCCTATTTTAGGCTTTTCAGCTAAATGTAAACAGTAAAACAACTATGAAACACAAACCAATTCGTGAAAATACTTTAAACGTAACAAAACATAAAACGTGTTTAGCTAACGACTATTGCATTGTGAAAAAGTCAGCTGTCAGTGAAAACAGTTTGATCACTTTTGAAATAGATGAGCAACAGCACTAGTTTACGACAACCACGCACTCTTTACGGCATCACAATAGCAAAATGGCGTCTGGCAGTGGGGTAAGAAATTTGCTAACACTTGTTTTGATTTCTTTCTTTGTTTAGAATTGCTATCTTTCCATTTAGAATTACAATCTATCCGCGTTATTTTGACGTAACTTATGTGCGAATTCATTTTTTAAAATAATATCGTTAAAAGTGTAGAATGTTTTATATCTTAACTTAGTAGTTGGACGATGCAAACTAACGTATCCTTCACGCCAGATGGTTTTGTTTGGTCATATAATAATAACAAGAGCGAATACAGAGATCTATTTTAATTATGAGATGCCTTGGAATTGAACATCTCTAGTATTATTGACCGACAGTCTAGTTAAACTATTAAAATGATCGTATGGATTTTTTTCTCCATTAATATTCGTGTATCATGTTCACAGGCTGTTTTATGTAGTCGAATGAAAACAGCTGATGTGATTCACTTATTTATCATGTTTATAATATGTTCTGCTTGTTTTTGTAGTCTAAGAATGATTTTCGACGCAAATGGGACAAAGATGAATATGAACAGCTGGCCCAGAGGCGAATCACGGAAGAGAGAGAGAAAAAAGATGGTAAGCAAATACAACGTTGTAACCTTTCAATACTTATTCTGTAAATCCAGAAAAGTTAATTGGGACACTTTTTCCTAATCATCTTAATGGCAAAACGTGTCCCAATAAACCCTGAATTCACCATACATAGTGTTTTTTTCTTCCTTTTTTCAAGAGTATCTGAATACTGAAATATACACTTTATGATTTAACCTAAATACATAATCCTATGAAATAGTTTATGGCGGTATTTCCTATGTCATTAATGTTTTTCATTCTCCAGGCAAGCCTGTGCCTCCCGTCAAACGGGAGCTTCTTCGCCACAGAGATTATAAAGTGGATCTGGAGTCAAAACTGGGGAAGACTATCGTCATCACTAAGACCACACCACAGGCTGAGATGGGAGGGTGTGTATCTGCTGTAAAATTGACTGTAGTATGACAACGTCAAAATAAGTTCATGAAAGAGTGATCACTGGCTATGTTTCCATCCAATGTTGTGAATTTAACTTGTGCACAAAATAGGAATATTGCCTAAAACATTTGCGCACAAAGCACAGTTTCGATTCCATGTTTTGAAAAGGACGAAATCGTTGTTTGTGGCAAATCACCCAGGTTGCTGCAGTCGGTGACGCCAATGTGGCACTTTTTTTGTATGGCATAACTTACCTGCGCAGATGAAATCCTTGCATTCAGATGCCCATTATTCCCAACCATTTTGATGCTCAGAATGATCAAACTCACATTTGAGACACTATGCAATGAAATCGTTCTGCTTTTTAGTCCAGTTATCCAATCACATCCTCTGTTGAGAAAAAGTCATGTGAATTCTTTGTTGCACATCAAGGGATTTATTTGGTAAATGTGTTTCCGTCTGAGTTTACGGTCATGTACGATAAATATCCATCACAATTGAGTACACAAGTTTTTTTATTCACATATTGATGTAGTTTATCTCCACGAATTCCTCTATTAAACACAATTATTTTAAAACTAAGTTTTAAGAAATAATGGGGGCTGAAAACTTCAACAGAAGCAAATGCAATATATTAACATTCTCATAGCTCACAGTAGGGCTGTCTTTAGAGGTATTTAAGTTATCATTAAAAATCTATTTCCTTATGGAGAAAATGAATGGAGTTTGTCCTTCTGAACCTTTCTGTTGCACTCTGTTGTATCTTTGTGTCAATGATAATTGTCAACATCTTTTTCTCTCTCTCAGGTACTACTGCAATGTCTGTGATTGTGTAGTAAAAGATTCCATAAACTTCTTAGATCATATTAATGGTAAAAAACGTAAGTATTGAGGTCTTTGTTCTTCTCTTGTTTCTTGAACATCTTCACTGCATGCATTATGTAAATTCCTATTTATACATTTGTTCCTGTACAATATTTAAATGAATATTTATGCTATCTGTAGATAATGTTTTTTATACAGTGCTTAGCACAAATGAACACACCCATGCTAAAGGAATAAAGAAATCATTGCACACTTTTCATAAGATCATTTCTCGATGCAAATCAAACCAGCTATTAGGCTGAAATTGAACCATGCCAATCTATGGCAGGTATTGTGAAGGGTGTGTGATGATGTGGGGATATTTTAATTCCAAAGACCATAGGAACTTTATCAGGATGCATAGTTTCCTGGATCCATGAAATAACTGGCCTTTAAAAATATAAATCTGCCAGACTCTATGGGAATTTACCATAGGGGTGTCCTGGCTTATGCACCCTGTATTTTAAGCCATTGAGATCAATTTCCAAAAGATATTTTTTATTCCTCTTTTTAGTCAACTTTAGCATGAGTGTGTTCACTTATGCTAAGCACTGTACGTTTCATTTTATTTGCATTATTCTATACATGCTACTCTTAATTCTAGCTGTTGTATTTCTGTGAAAGTCAAACTCTTTGTAAGCACATAGCATGTAGCATTTTCTAATTCAATGCCCATTTATAGATCAGAGAAACTTGGGGATGTCCATGCGAGTAGAGCGCTCTTCATTGGACCAAGTTAAAAAACGTTTTGAAGTGAACAAGAAAAAAATGGAGGAAAAGCAGAAGGAGTATGATTTTGAGGAACGAATGAAGGAGTTGCGAGAGGAGGTCAGTGTTGAAACTGAGGTTCATTGACATATTGGACAAATTTGAATGGTTAAATTAAATTTTAGTAATGTCTGATTAATTGAAATCATGAAACATACAATTTAATAACATTTTATTAAAATTTTTAACAAAAATTATGTTTACGGCCCTATAAAATACATTTTATTTGTGTGTGTATATATATATATATATATATATATATAATATGTATTTTGTATTTATTTATTTTTATTACCAAATTCTGTTTTTAAAGATTCCATTAATTTTAGTTTAATTAAATTTTACTAAACAAAATAGCATGTCTAATTATTGGAATTCATAAAAACAACAATTTATTCATTAAAAAATAAAATAATTTATTATTAAATATATGAAATATCTTATTTAAATATATATATATATATATATATAATGTATTATTTTTATTAGTGTTGGTATTATAATTACATTGAGATGCTAAATTCTACTGTACAACATTAAGATATTTCTGTCAGTTTCTTCCAAAGTTAAACCGAACTTTTATTTTAACAGGTTGCCGTGAAGACCTTTGAGCTACTGTGTTTAGGATATGACGATAGTTTTTCTCAACTGAAACTGCAAAAAATGCTGATATAGTGACTCTCAGAGCAGCTCTGGAGAGGAAGTTCTTATATAATGCAGAGACTGAAAACACAGCGAGACTCACTTATGCTTCAGTGTGTATGACCTGCTTTCTATTTATTAAAAAAAAAAAATTACAAATTCCACATTATAAGGTTAAATACATTGTGACAGGGTCTCACAATCTCATCTGTGTTTTCCGCTTTGTCTAATTTGATCCAATGGCGGTATTCGATTAGAGATAAAGGTCTCACACGTGTTCCATCTTTTCTCATGGCATAGGGATTTTTAATTAATTGCAATGCATTTTATCTTATGTATTATCCCGTTATTTCATCTGACTCCATATATGAAAAGGTTTTTCAATAATATCTGTGCATCATTAAATCTATGTGAATGTTTGACTATTCCTTTTAACTCTAATGAAAATAAAGTCAAAGTTTGTTAGAATAATCAAATACAACAATTTATTACATCAGGTAAGTGTATTACAATTTCATAATCAATTGAAAGATAACCAATCCAAACCATCAAATGTTCTAGAATAAAGAAGAAAATGCAAGGTCTTTCGTCTCGTAGACCAGTGGTGAGGTCTGTTCAGCCAGTTTTTCCAGTCTTACAATTTATAATTTGTTGCCTTATGGTTTTTTTTTCTGTTGTTAAGGAGGAGAAGGCAAAAGCATACAGAAAAGAGAAGCAAAAGGAAAAGAAAAGAAAGGCAGAAGAAGACCTCAACTTTGAAGATGACGATGAAATGGCTGCTGTGATGGGATTCTCAGGGTTTGGATCCTCGAAAAAAGGCCACTGATCACTCATTTCACATTTTCACCAAGGTCTTCTCTGAATGGGTTTCTCTGAACTGTATGAACATTTTCAAGAACTTCATTATTCCTTCACAGGACCAGACAGCTTTTTTATCGCACAATCTGTGAAATACTCCTGATTCAACATGTGGTAAAAACCTTGAGTAGGTTAACCTGTTTTTGACCCTTGATCATAGAGCATCAGCTAACTCTGTCATTCTAAATTAAACTTCTTGTTATAATTAAGTTTTTGTGTAAATAGGGCTGCGTTATGCATATGTTTTTATGAGTTGTGTCTTTTACCCCTTCTGCACATAGAGACAGGAAAAGTTCAAATTAAAACATTACCTTTTTTTGAAGACAAGACTTGATGCTTCCATTCTTTAGTGTGTGTGTATGTATGTATATACAGACACACAACTCACACAAGGGATGCACGATATATTGGCCATCATATCGATATCAGTCGATAAACGTTTGTTTTAATGTTATCTGTAAATCCCAATAAGAGAATTTAGCCAATATTTTAAAGCTGATAAATAATGTTTGCACTGTGAGCCATGATGGTTTTGAATCGCTTCAATAAAAAAAAATACAGTTCAGTGCAATATGCACAGTGCAACTCTGACATATAGGCTACATACAATTACAATGGGAACACCATAATTGTGTGCTTGGGAAATGGCTTGCTTTTGTTTTTGTAATCAGGCTCTAAAAAATTACCGGTATGTAAAATTTGGATTTATATTTATCGGCCAATATATTCGTTACTGGCTTTCAAATGTAAAGAATTATTGGTATGTAAAAAAAAAAAAGAAATGATCAATAAGTTATGACAACATGTTTTTACATTGCTTTAACTCATCAAAAGAAGTTATACAAGATTAAACTCATTTTAATGTAATTTAAGTTGAAATGACTTAACATCCGAGATGATTGTACTTAATTTAAAGCAGTAACTTTTTTTACAGTGAAATCTGCCGGTAAAAAATGGGAAAACAGACTAGCTCAGTGTATTGTGTTTATTTTTTAGTCACTGAACAATTAGTTTGATATCAGTTGTAGTATATTAATTTACCTTATGTAAGCAAACACAGTGCATTCAAGTAAATGCCTTCATACATTAAAGGAGTAGTTCACTTTAAAAAAACTTTTGCTGATAATTTACTCACCCCCATGTCATCCATTCATTGTCTGGAATCGTTTAAAGCCCTTTGAACCGTTTTCAGTTTGCACTGAAACTGTCTTTTGGACCTTGAACCGTTTGGTTCCCATTGAAGTGCATTATATGGAGAAAAATCCTGGAATGTTTTCATCAAAAACCTTTAATTTCTTTTTGACTGAAGAAAGAATGACATGGACATCTCGGATGACATGGGGGTGAGTAAATTATCAGCAAAAGTTTTTTTTTTTTTTTAAAGTGAACTACTCCTTTAAATACATTCAAGAGGAACTATAAATCTTGTTATTAACAATTAAGCAAATTACTATGATTCTGGAGACTAATTACCAAAAACTAAAGCGAAGGAAAAAGTTTCATCTGGTATTGATTTATATTGTAGATCACCACCTGATGGTGCTATTGGATCTCATGAATTTACTAAATGCAAAAAAAACCTCCCAAAAAATAACCAATAAAATACCTGACATCATAAATGATGTCTTATAGACCTTGTGAAAAATGACAATTCACAAGATAAAATTCCGACAAAGACCAAAATGTTAATTGAGAAAGGGAAGCAGCTCAGCTGTTCACACAGTACACAAATACTTCTGTGGTCTTCGATTAGAGACACGTGGTGACACATAGCCAGAGGGTTCAGGCCTTCATTTGCCTGTAATGCCATTGTGCACGGTTAAAGAGGAAATATAGCATGTCAGCTTTATCAAAAATGAGGAAAAACTTAGCATCAGTGACAGGTTTGTGATCTCAAAGACAAACCTGAGACCATAGACTGAGTTTAAAAAAAAAAAAGATCTATAGCATCAGTCAAAAGATGCTCAAATAATTGAATATAGAATCGGCAATAATGGCTAAGAGTGTCTAAACACTCAAGTGTGTTTCCACTCAAATTCAGTTCGTTACAACTGAATTCAGTGTGGGAGCTCCTTTTAACATTATTGACGTATAAATTAAACAACAGAATGACATTGCTTTGAATCAAGAAAACTCACTGGCTTTGCCTCCAAACATATTTCAATACACCCACTGTACCACCTTCTCCTGCACTAAGCAGCCAGGAAATGGAAATAACTGTGTGATAAAGCAGTTGAAGTTTCAAATGTAATAACTACTGTATATCTAAACAAAACATCCGTTTACAGGTTTGTGAATCACATTACAGCTTCATCAAAGTGAATATTAAGTGATGGAAGAGATATTTCCATGAACTAACCCCTACAGACCCAAGAACAGGAGCAACTGAATGCTTGCAACTCATATTTTCCAGCTGTGGGCGTTTAGTGCAGTTCAGGGACTGAACCAGACGCTCACGCTGTTCTGTAGGTCACAATCATTCACACTAAACGTTTTCTTATCGCAAATGAGGTATTTCGTAATTTCCCACAAAACAATTTGGGTTCATGTTTTGAAATTAAGCATATGCAAAAATTGCACAATTTAACCGTGTTAAGTTAAAAAGTGTAATCGTCAATAGTTTTATTTATAAAGATAGCTGGTATCAAAATGCTAAATCTAAATAATAATCAAAATATTTGGTTGGGAAGCATCATTAATGTCAAATGAAGCTCTGAACCAAAAGATGTGACTATGACTAATAAAATCACGGTGTTTATAACAGCATATCATTATTTTCTATTGTAAACTTGGCTGTCCGTGTGTTATCATTTCTGCTTGCAAAATTAGCACTGTAACAAAAAATATATATGATCAATAAGTTAAGACAACATATGTTTTTACATTGCTTTAACTCATCAAAACAAGTCAAGCAATTTTCAACTACAAGATACAACAAATTTTAAGTCAGTTTAATGTGATTTAAGTTGAATAAACTTAAACATCCAAGTTGGTTGTACTTACATTTAAATTTAAGGCATCAACCATTTTTAAGTGTGATTGGCAAAGGTTATTGTAAGTGTGTAATCCTCACTAAATTACTTTTCTAAAACTGGCCAGTTCTACATCATTTGATTGTGAATTTTGATAAATGACTTAATTTAACACAAATGACATGGAACTGGACAGTTCTAGAAAATGATAGCAAATCATTGTTTTTTATATATAAAACGTTAGTGTGCAAAATGTCCAAATGCTTATGGCTACATCATTTTGAGGGGGTGAGGATGATTTATAATATTTCAAGAAATATCTTCTTTTTTTTCATGAAGGGGCTGTACTTCCCCTATTTGTCACAACAATCATTAACAGGAAGTCTATGGGGAAGTGGATGTCATTCTTTCTTTTCATAGAGTGCTCGGGCGAATCCGGGGTGTTGGTTTTTGTTTTATCATTTATGAAAATGTTGGTGACATTTTGAGCAATTCTTCCACATCTACATTTAAAACTGGGTGAATCAGTCTATTTTTGGAGTCTTCTCTCCTTTGATTTATTTTTCTTGATTTGACACCAGTCTCCTCGTGTTCTGGGTGGACATAGCGCCAGACACCGTGTGAGACCCACTGTGAAAGTGGCAACACTTTTTCAATGCTTGACGATATCACGGATTTGATATTCATAAGCAAGTGTAGCAAGTTTTGGAACCATGAGTTTCGATAGCAATCCATCCAAATCGGAGGTTATGAGCTGGGATTCGCATCGGTTAGCAGACTTTCTGAAGAAAGTAAGTTGCTTTCTCTTTTCATCTTTCAATGTCAAAACACATGAAGTGAAAATAAATAAAAAAAAATACTGTTGTAATTATTATTACACTGTTTTTTATAGTCCTTCAGCACTCACTTATGAATTTAATACCAATTTAAAAAAACTGATACATGAGAGACATTTGTAACAGCACCAGTGAACCTAAAAATAGCATTGAGCTTTGATAGACCAATATTTGATGTTAAATGATATTTAATATTACTATATGTTGTTGATAGGAGACACTGTATGTGTATGTGTGCGACCCATATTCAGCTGACATCATTTCTTTTTCATTATGTTTAGCGGAATCTAACTGGATGTGATAAGGTCATAACACGGTATAACATCACTGGGCAAAGGTTTCTGGTAAGTACAATTTATAATTTGGTCCACTGGTTTTGCTGGGTCACAGCCCAAATTTTGCATTTAGAAAGCAGAAATTACTATTTTCGCCCTACATGTTTGTTTTTTTCTTTTTAAATGTTATTAATAGGTCATTGTGGAGCACTGACCAAAATGACCCTTTGCAAAACAGATGATTGTGGTCTGACTCAGTGTAGCATCATTGTTTCCCTTGATCCAACAATTCTGGAAGTGCTGTTATTAGAATCTAAAACTACCAAGAAATGTTAGAACTCCTAATCAGTCAGAATTAAATAACAAAAACGATTTACGTTATAAATGAAAGTGTTAATGGGGGTATATATAGTATACAAACACACACATATACTGTAAAAAATTGTACTGTACTGTAAAAACTTATGATTGGTTTAACTTAACGTAAGTAACCTGTTCAACTTCAAATTTTGAGTTAATACAATCAACAGAAACACAACACATTATGTTATCTGAACCACATGAATTATCGAAGTTGATTTGACCAAAGAAAAAAATTTTCGATAACAAATCAGGAAAATATTTTTAGTGTGTCTATAGTGTATATGTGTATGTGTGTGTCAAAAAAATACATTTTCATGATTTATCATATTTTTTCTTTTCTTTTATATATATATACACACATATATATATATATATATATATACATACACATACATATATACATACATATATATATATATATATATACATGCATATATACATACATATATACACCCATACACTTAGTTTGATAAATTAATTTAAAATCATTTTTGTATTTTATTTTAGAGTATGACTGAAAATGACCTTCAAAAACAAAAAAATGTTTCGATAACAAATCAGGAAAATATTTTTTGTGTGTGTATGTGTGTGTGTGTAAAAAATACATTTTCATGATTTATCACATTTTTTCTTTTCTTTTATATATATACATATATATATATATACATACACACCCACACACTTACAGTTTGATAAATGAATTTAAAATCATTTTTGTATTTTTATTTTAGAGTATGACAGAAAATGACCTTCAAAAGTTCCCAAAGCTTCATGCGCCGTAAGTACTACTGACTACATTTTTTTGTTCCTGCTTATTGCGTGTACTTGTCATTCTTTTTTCTTATTCTGGGTAAATCGCACAGTATTCAGCCATAGAAAGACATGCTTTTTATTTATTAATTTAAAAAATCAACTGTAGAACATCATGTACTGTACAGAGTAATAGTGTACAAACAGGTAGAAACATGCAAGAACGCCATCAGTGACAGTGACATTAAAAAGGAAATACTGCACAGGAAAGATAAACCAGAAACAGATGTGGCAGGAACCATTGCGTTGATGCAGAAACTCTTATGTAGAGCACGTTTGGTGTGAAATGGTTGAAACCCTCCACACCTTAATGACACTTAAATAAACAAATGTAACGGACTTTTCCCCAAAAGCCAATTTGGCATTAGATATGCCACAGTGACTTAATGGTAATTTGATTGTTGTTAGTTTATTGAGCGTCAGTGTCAGGTGCACAGAAAAGAGGTCTTTGTTACCACATCCTGCCGGGGCTGAACCCTCAGTCAGTTCATAAAGAAATAATTATATGCTTTTCTGTGTCTTAAAACGCCTACTCAATAACCATGCCTGCAGAGTTAGTTACACTTTGAGGATTTGCAACTGGTATTTCCCTTATATTTTTAGGCTTATCTCCAAGATTTGTCAGGAAATCAACAAAGAGAAGAAGAAGTTTCCACTGATTCCAGGATTAAGGCCAGTACTCTACCATCACAAATCTTGTGTTATATCTGAAATATAATATACCATTCAAAGTTTGGGGTTGTTTTTGTGATTCATCTCTCGTGCTCATTAAAGGCTGCGATATTTGATGAAGTGAAAACAGTAATGTTGTGAATTGAAGTAGGCTATTATTACATTTCAAAATAACTGTCTTCCATTTTAATGTATTATAAAATAAGTAATTTATTTTATAAGCTGAATTTTCAGCATCATTATTCCCGTCTCCAGCGTCACATGATCCTTCAGAAATCACTATAATATGCTGATTTTCTGCTCAAGAATCATTTCTTATTATTATCAATGTTGAAAACTGCTTCATAGTTTTGATAATACCCTGCTACAATTTTTTCAGGTTTCTTTTATGAATGGAAAGCATTTTTTAAAAATAGAAATAATTTTAAATGTCTTTAATGTTTAGATCAATTTAATGCATCCTTGCTGAATAAAATTATTAACTTCATGATTTACTTCCCCTCATGTGGTTTCAAAACCGTATAACTTTCTTATGCGGAGCATAAAAGAATTATGTTTTGAAGAATGTTATTTGAGAAACTCTTTTTTTCAGGGTGGCTGCCGGTTTTTAAAAAGTCTTAAAATGTCTTAAATAAAATTTTCCTAAAAATAAAAGGCCTTAAAAAGTATTAAAATGTCTTAAATCCAGATTCGATGGGTCTTAAATATTTCTGGTCACATTACCGCTAAAATTTCTCCAGTCTTACGGACCCGATGTCTGTCAAATAACCAGTGAAGCATCGAATTTGATTATGATTTTACTACTTTACTTCTGGTAGTGCTGTTGAGACTCGCCTGTCTCTGAAATATTTTATAGTGAGAAATCAAAACAAATGAGCATAACAGCACAAAAGTCACAGAAGAAACATACAGAGTTAAACAATGAAAATGTTTTTTTTATTTATAATATACGATACAGTTAAGTTAGATGACATGACAGGAGCTATTTTGCTGAATATTCTCATGATTGCAAATGTTACATTGATTTTAGTTCAATAAACAAGTAGTTAAATTACTTCAATTACTTAAATATTACATATATGTATGTAATATAATGTGTATTTCCATCACAGGTTTGATCTTAAATTTCATTCAAAGTGGCATTAAAAAGTCTTAAATTTAACTTGTTTATATCTGTAGGTAGACCCTGTTTTTTGCTCTAACATTGTAACAATGGACCCCATTGACTTTCATAAAAAAAAAAAAAACATTTTTCATAAAAAGTCATTCAGGTTTGGAACCACATGAAGGTGAATAAATCAGTGGAATAGATTCATCATATAACAACCATAGTGCATCTACTGTCAGTACGCGACTAACTGTCCTTATTGTTTTGTAAATAGGCCATCACAACCAGTTCCCAGCTTCCCACAACAACCAGGTATGAATCAATATATCATTCAATGCTACAAGTTCGCTTTTAAAGATATTGTCTAGAAGTCACCTGCTCTTACTGTTTTCAGTTGACCAATATGAGGATCAAGCGTGGGACCCTGAAGAGTTTGTAAGTCTCTTATGTGTGTCCCAAACTGTTTTGAAGTGATCAGCATCACATCTGACGGGCAGAACGCATGTATTCTTTCCTCACTAAGGACAGTGAAGACGACTACGAGGATCCTAACGAGGATAATAATTCAGAAGGTGATGCTAGCGGTGGAGACTATGAGTCCCCAGAGGAGGGGTCGGACAGTGATAATGGCTACGAGCCTCCGCCATCTGAGCCGAAAGAAGACGCGGCCCAGATCTGTCCCGCTAAACCCATGGAAAACAGCGATTATATTGGTACGCAAAAGTGGACACTTTTCCATCCTATTGCTCTCTCAGTCCTTTGGAAAAGTCATGATGGGATTCCTTGATTTATCAGATAATAACCGCACACGTGTAGTGAGCAGAAGCCAACCGCCTGTGCCTCCGGAGCGCCCGGGCCCCGGACCCTCTCTCCCTCATGTGGAGCGGCCAAGTGTGAGTCCTTCATATTTCCAAACAGTATGTGTCCCACTTCGTCTATAATTTTCCATTTTTGAGTCTATAAACAATTAAGTCTTTATCCAAGTTTAGGTTGGACAACATCTGAGAGAAGAGCGGCCCCTAAAAAGACCCCCAGGTAAGGAGAGTATGTCTGTTCTCAGTGACGGCTAATCTGGATGGGATGCTGTTGAACTGATCCCCCTTTCCCCCCGTCCCATGATCTTGTAGCACCTGCTGTAGACCGCAGCAAAAAGCCAGGAACTCTGGACAGAAGCCAACCTCCTCCTGTAGCAGGTCACTGCCACTCACACATTGATATCTTAAAGGAGTAGTTCACTTTAAAAAAAAAAAAAACTTTTGCTGATATTTTACTCACCCCCATGCCATTCAAGATGTCCATGTCATTCTTTCTTCAGTTGAAAAGAAATTAAGGGTTTTGGTGAAAACATTCCAGGCTCTGTTCTGTGATGCACGTTCGTGACTCTCCTGGTCGAACTCGTTCATTTCTTTTTCCGAGTCAATTTGTTCATTTCGTTTGTTGAATGAACCAAATGACACAAAAAAGTCTTCAAGCTTTTGGACCTTGAACCGTTTGGTTCCCATTGAAGTCCATTATACGGAGAAAATCCTGGAATGTTTTCATCAAAAACCTTAATTTCTTTTCAACTGAAGAAATAAAGACATGGATATCTTGGATGACATGGGGGTGAGTAAATTATCAGCAAAAGTTCTTTTTAAATGTGAACTACTCCTTTAATGCTTTTTTAGCAGATAATAGTTCAGTAATAATGCAATTCTGATGACCTAATGGCTAAAGGGAGTCCTTGACTGTATTGTGTCCTCACAGGTGGAAGGGCCACTAGCTCATTGGACAGAGTAAGTTTGATTTGTCCTACCTCCACATAGAAGCTGCTGCCAACATCTGCTTTAATTTCCTTTTTTATATCACCAACTTACCTTTACCAATCACTAATTAATGAATTAATTTATTATATTAGAATTAATGTATATTTTAGGAATCATGTCAGTAGCTATATATATATATATATGTATATATATATTATACTTGCATATGCAGCATTATTTATAATTATATAACAATTTATATATGTATATATTATAGAGTGTGTATGTGTGTTGTAATTTATTAACCATAACAAATACCATTATTAGGTTTTTTAATCAATACCTACAGTATATTGTTATTATTCTACTAGGCCTATATGCTTGAAATATAAATATTTACCCCCCCCCCCCCCCTAAAATTTTCCCCATTTTAAAGTTCCATTTTGACTAAAAACAATAATAATTTATGTTTTAATATTTCTCTAATCATTTTTTTCGTTCTGCAGGCTGTCCTACCGCCAAGAGGGTATGATTTCATTTAATTGATTAATTTTTGTTTAATATTATATTGCATGTGCAGCTTTACAATGGCAATATTTAAAATCATAATTTACTATTATTTAAAGGGATAACCACTTTTTTTTGGAAATAGGCTCATCTCAGTTGGGTTTTACTGTTTTCGAATGTATTCTGCCGATTTTCAGATATTTAGAAGAATATCAGTAACTCATTGACTCCCATAGTATATTTTTTTCCTACTATAGAATTCAATGAGACCAGAAGCTGTCTGGTTACTGATATTCTTCTAAATATCTGAAAATCGGCTGAATGGATTCGAAAACGGTAAAACTCAACTGTTTAACTCTGGGGGAGTTGTAAAATGAGCCTATTTCCAAAAAAAGTGGAGTATCCATTTAAGATCTCATATTGGTTTGTTTACTTTAGCCTGCATGATCACAATGAGATTACATCTATGCACATAGAATATGCTATTTATATATTTATTAGGTCACAGTGATCTTGCCAAGACATATTTTGTTGATCCTGGAACCACATTCCCGTCCAAAAACTGAAAAACCTAACCCTTGTTGTAACCCTAAACTGTCAACTTGACCCACAAATCTGCTTGGTTGATTGGAATGTGTTTTCCAGGAACAATTACTAAATCTCTGATAGGTAGGGTTGGGTATCGAGAATCGAGTATCGATTGGAACCGAGAATAACTTTTCGTTTTTCCCGGAATCGTTCAAAAGTAAAAATTTCGATTCCTAGTTTCCATATTCACAGTCCGCCGAGCGGAAGAAGAAACCGCTGAACAACACCAACGAAGAAGCGTCTACCGGAAGTGTTGGCATAACCACGCAAGTCGAACATGAGTAGCTTACGTCGATGATCCAAAGTGTGGCTTCACTTTTCTAAAAATAACGAAATCTCGGCAAAATGCAAAATTTGTGACAAAAGGAGTATTTTTACAGAAGGAGTATTTCCTTCAGAAAGGCCGTTGGTTAGCAAGGTTAGCTAAACTTTGTTGACCCTGCCTCTTAAAAGAATCGGAATCGAGAATCGTTAGGAACCGGAATCGAAACAAGGAATCGGAATCAGAATCGTTCAAATTCAAATGATACCCAACCCTACTGATAGGTCTGTATGATGTTTTTTATCCTACAGCATTACTGCTGCTCCTCTCAGACTCCCTCCAGTGGAGTTGTCAGGAGACCCGATGAGAATTCCCAAACCCTTACTTCCTCCATCAGGGGTGCAAAGAAGTGCCTCCTCCATAACACCAGGCCACTCTCAAAAAAGGTCAGATTCAACAATGTAACACTGCAACATTCGATTCACAGAGCTGCTAATGAAACCTGTATTTCTTTTTCCAACAGGCATTTTGACAGAAACGAGGTACGCAAAGCAAACACACACATATAGCCTTGTAATAATTGTTTGTGCAATTCACGTAATATAGCAATTCACTCACATAATTTTACTGGGCGGGGGGTTCACTTCAACAGTTTCGCGATGACAGTAAGTCATTTTTTTATTTTGTGTATTTTCATATATTTAGTAAGAAAGCAAACAAACGGCCAATGTTTGAATGCTCTCTGATTTTACAGCTGCCACGCACAGCTCCAACACATTTCCACTGCACACCAGGAATCCATCGCCAAGACCGCCAGGAACCCACAGACAGCCTTTTCAAACAGACATGTGTGTATTCAAATGAGATACTCAAGAATATGCTGCTAAATTAATACTGAAATTCAAAAATCATGAGTTAAAGCTGACTATTTCTCTGTCACATTTCACAGTGTTAGTCACAGTCGATCACTACCGACAAAACCGAAGGAGGGTAAGCACGGATTGCACTGGTTTGGTTTATCTTACTATATATCCAGTGAAAATAACTAGATCCACCGTTTATTTTGTTGAATGACAGCAATGAACGATCAACTAAGTACAAGAGGACCACTTCCACCACAAACAGACATGGGCAGCATGCAGGTACAGTACTTTAAAGTGTGCTTGAGTGTGTCTGCAAAACAAAACCCGCCCAATCCGCTTGGTAAAGTTGTGACGTAGGGAATCCTGTTTCCGGGTCCAAGCCTTCATTCGTTTCAATTGAGGGCGAATTCTGAACGGCGTTTTTCTACCCTTGATGGGCACTTCGGTAAGGGAACGCCCAGGAGAACGAATCCAAACGAAAGTGACAATATTAGTGAAGATAACATGTGATGGTCACTTCTAGGAAGTAATTTAAAGGATTAGTTTACTTTTTTAAAAAACGTACTGATACTTTACTCAACCACGTCATCCGAGATCTCCATGTCTTACTTTCTTCAGTCGAAAAGAAATTAAGGTTTTTAATGAAAACATTCCACATTTTCTCCATATAATGCACTTCACTGGGAACCAAACGGTTCAAGGTTCAGTGGACACTAAAAACTGTTCATAGGGCTTTAAACGATTCCAGACGATGAATAAGGGTTTTATCATGCGAAATGATCGCTCATTTAATAAATAAATAACAAAATTTAAGTTTTATAAGCTCAAATGCACGCCTTGCTCTGTACTGTGATGTACGTTCGTGACTCTCCTGTTCGAACTCGTTCATCAAAATGAACAAATCTTTTTCCGAGTCAATTTGTTCGTTGAATGAACCAAACGACTTGGAAAAAGATTCGTTCATTTTATGATTCGACCCCATGGCGCCCACCGCCCAGGACATTAATATTTAAAATATTTATAAAAGACATCACTCTAATAAAAGGGTCATGATTTTTCAGTAGTATTACAGCTCACTGAGTGTGTATTAGCACTGTCTGTTGTTTGTTTTTGGTCGCCTATCACTTGAACCCGGAAACGGTGACACGCGACGTCAGATTTAACAGGCGGATTGCTTATCAAAACTAGCCCTATCTAAAAACTACTCGACTACGAAAACTACCCGCAGCAATGGAGTAATAGTAGCCCAATTCTGTACTGTTGTTCCCACTGCTGCTGACAAACAATCACACGGTCACACCACGACCCGACCAGCAGATGGCGCCCTTGTATTTGCTTTGAGGTGCTACTGGAATAACTGGAATCTACTTTCTAGTACACTGATGTGATGTAGGATTTACTTTGAAACGATATTCACTCAGAAATTGCTAAACAAAGGCAACACACTGAATAAATCATGAAATTTTTAAGTGGAAAGACAGAAAAACTAGGCCTACTTTCTTGTAAAAAGTAGGCCTACTACAGTAATCTTTATCTACTACTTCAAAAAATCATTTGTATGGTGTATTTTTGCTTCTCCAAGAAGGTTCTGGTGCCTTTTTTTCTTACAGTGGGGCATTAACAGCCTGTTTTAAGCTACATTTGACTTACGTTACTGTTTGGTATTGTGAAATGTTGGGTTTTAATAAAACACAATTGTGTTAAAAAAAAAATCAGAGAAAACAGACAAACATTTCACATTAGTCTTTGTCAACCCAAATATCTCATAATTTCTCCATTTATAGGACATGGATCCAGCCTGGTATGTGCGTCAGGTCACCCGCGTTGAGGCAGAGAACCTTCTGAGAAAAGTTAACAGGGTGAGGCGCACGCATTCCTTCTCGTTCCCAGATTGCACAAGTCTATTTAATGTGATATTTACATCTGGAAGACGTATTTTTAAGAGTGTTTGCTCATCAGCAATACGTTTATAGGACGTTTTCTGTCAGATGTCAAATAGACGTTTAAAAGATGTCTTTAAGATGTAATGATTTTGAATGCATGTTAAACTGACATCTTCTAAACATCTATTTGACATCTGACTGGAAGCGTCCTATAGACTCTTACAAATACGTCTTCCAGATGTAAATATCACATCAAATAGACTTGTGCTATTTGGGTTAGAATTGGGGGAAAATATGTAATATACGAAGTTAATTTGTTGAAATGTGTGCCATGTAAGGATGGGACGTTCCTTGTGCGAGACAGCTCAAATCGATCCTCTAACCAGCCTTACACACTCGTGGTCCTGTACCAGGAAAAAGTTTACAACATTCAGATCCGCAGATCGCAAAACGGATTCATGCTAGGCACTGGGATGAAATCCTCAGAGGTATTCAAACTGTTGTTTTTTATGTCTGTAATTATATCCACATGCTCAATGACCAAACATTGTAACTCTGTTGATTGTCTTTGGCAGACCTTCGAGCGGGTTGGCGACATTATCAACCAGCACAAACACACGCCACTCCTTCTTATTGATGCTAAGAACCGAGACTCAAGCCAACAGAAGCAGTGTGCTCTGATTTATCCAGTAGGATTTTAAATATAGTAGGTTACATGACTAATTTACAGTAACTACTTTTGCTTTTTCATTTCATGATTTGATATGATTTTTTTTTTTTTTTTTTTTCAAATCAACACAATTCAAAATCTCTCAGGTGTGTGTAAAAATGTCTGGTGGCCTGTAAAACATTGTAAAGTTTTTAAATGGATATCTGTTCATATAAACCAAAAGAGTAGCCTATTTTATCACTATTTTGACTGGTATTGTTATTTCTCAAATAAATCAGTCTTGTCACTTTTTATTTTCAATTTTCCACCAGTTCCTGTTTAATTGTTTTTAAATTCGTATGATCATGAAATATGAAATGTATATTTACGAGACAATAAATACTATAATTAAACACGTGTGAGGAACTAATTGAGGATTAATCACACTGTCAACGAGGATTCATGTTTGCTGCTTATTTCTCTGAAGTCAACCTGTTCACCTGCCATTAATACCCGACTCACTTTATAAACGCAGGGCACAGTTTCCCCTAAATTATCTCACGTCTATCAAACTGTCTCCAAGCTGACAACACATCAGTGCACAAAAGGGTATTCGGTTACAATGACTTTGCCATGAATCGTCAAAACAACAGGCTACAATAACAAGGCTGTTTGAGGAAGACTGGTGAAATTTATTATTGTCGGATTTGTAAGGGGGGGCTTCTGACCCCCGAAAGAAGGCCTGCTCCCCCCTGAAGAACATCAGATCAAAATAAGATGTTGGGTGGCTGTGGGTGGGGGCTAAACGAAAGTAGTCTACCCATAATATGGAGCTTACCTGTATGCAGATACAGTTCTAGCTCTGACTGATTTGACTGTGTCCTGGCATTAACACCACAGCAATTTAAGTAAATAGTCTACTCTATAAAACCTTGCTCGTTTGGACTTGCTTGTATTGCATGGACTAAGAAAATAACAACTATCTAACCCCCCTAAATGCCATTGTGTAATTATGTGTAGGCCTAATATAAACAAATATCAATCTTTGCCAATCTCCCTTTACCCCAAAAGATAATGTGCGTTAAGAGTCTAGTTAGGCTACACTTAGGCCTATTGCAATTTAATGTAGCCTAATGGTATGCTAAACATGTTAGACGTGATCGGTTATCACGCTTTCGTTGGACAGGTTGAATTTAAATAAACATTTAAATAAATTATGGGGTGCCGACACATTAGAGAATTGTATCAGGCACCAATTGAAACAGAAGTCACTTTCAAACCAAGCTTTCTGTTGGTAAGCTCGGGGAATTCAATTCACGGGATCAACTTGGAAAAAAAGTGGAATCGGTGTGGGGAACGTTTTCTTCCTCGTGAGAAACTGCCGATGACTGATTTCGCCCGCGAAAATTCGCCGAATCACGTTAAATGAGCGCACATTAAAGGTAAAAGGTAGGCCTACTCACTCATTTGGGTTTGATGTATCTTCTTCCACAGGTTTTTAATCATCTGGCCACTATAGCCGGCACACCGGGTCGGTCAAAATAAACCGTAGACTTTCAAGAAATCGCGCGCGATCAGGCTACTCGAGACACTGGAGTCGCTCGGCGCGTGCCGGGATGGGTGGTGCGCGTGCTCTGTTTAAGAATGTAAATTTGATTTGAGACCCAGATAGCTCAGATTGAATTCGCATTATCTCAAGTGAAAGGGCCGGGGGTAAGATGAAATAGTGGATACCTTTAACCACCCAACAGCTTCAAGTCAAGACAAATTAACCCAGCCTACGGGCATGATGGTGTCTTTAACCCTAAAACAGGCAAGGTAAGTAACTCACGAGTCACATCTTTTTTATTGTCTTTTTGGGGCATAAGAACAATTTTTTTCATCAAATCCTTTTATCACTTATGACAGCCTGGTCTGTCTTGAGTATGGTCATATGATTTGCTTCAAAGTTTTTGTTATCAATTAGTCAGCCTGACCTAAATCCATATGGCTGCCAGTGGTGCAGAACATTCAGATTTTGAGATAAGTAAATATATATTGTACTTGATTTTCTTTTTAAAAAAAATAATAATAATACTGCTAAAATTAATTGTGAACATTGTTTTAAGGTGCTGAAGAATTTTTTTTAAAGAAAATTAAGTATTATGTTGCACGTTTTGAAATGTATGTGACCCTCACGTTCAAAAAAGGGATTAAACTAGTTCTATTTAAAATGCACTATTCAAACTTAAATGATTGTAATTCAAGATTGCTTATAGACCTTATCGCTAATAGGAATACAGACCTAAGTTTGGTCTTGTTTTAAAGAAAACAGTCAGCATATTGTGAAATTGACAAGTGAAAGTGCTTCAAAAAATGAAAGTATGAAAAAGTTATTGAAGTAAATCAAAATATACAGTACTTAATATTTTTTCCTTTTTAATAAATATATTTATACTATTCAGTTCTTCTAAAATCAAAGCCATATAACCAAGTTATGTTCCAAATTTAAAGTTGATTTTGTTTATACATAGGCCTAATACCAAAAATAGCCACCGGGTGACTTACATTCCATTTAATTTATTGTATGCATTCTGATGAATTTTGAAATATAATTTCAATTCAGGAATGTAAATTAATCCATTTGTCACTCATGAAACCTAAGATACCGACCCCACCCCACCCACAGACATACATCCCCAGAGGTTTCATCCCCACCCCCGCCAAAACAGAGGGCTGAGCTGTGACCGTGACAGCCAATCAGAGCAGACAGGGTGTACCAAAACTTGCATAAATAGTTCAGGTGAGACAGGTGTCAGGTTGTGATGCACCTGACCAATCCACCTGTGTTAGAGGCATGGTATTTTCTCCCAGAACGACAGAACAAACAGAAGAAAAAAGGAGGAAAGCATGACGTCATTTGTTCCACAAGCCCTTTCATCCCAGTTCCACAGCATGGGCCAGGAGTCCCAAGAGTACAGCCTGTACGGTGACAACTTCTACAGCACTCAGCCTGTGCCTAGTCACAGCAAACCCTGCCGTCCGCTTACGATTTCGGAGAATATGCCGGACAGACCTCCAACCCCTACCTGGGTTCAACGGACCTGGGCTCAACCCGGCTCCCTGTCTCAGCGGAGGGCCTCAGCACTACGGATGCCGAAGTCGTACGTGTCCGCTGAGTGGAATCGGAGGCTCGGACGGCAGCATCAGCTGGTTCTCCCTGCCTCCCAAGAAGATCTGATGAAAACTAGTGAGGCCTCCGTACTCCTACTCAGCACTCATTGCGATGGCAATACACGGAGCCCCAGCCGACGTCTCACTCTTAGCCAGATCTACCAGTATGTGGCTGACAACTTCCCCTTCTACAAACAAGAGCAAAGCCAGCTGCAGAACTCAATCCGGGCACAACCTCGCTCAACGACTGCTTCATGAAAGTGCCCAGAGATGACACCGATCCAGGTTAGAACGTCAAACTACTGCTTGTGTTTCGATTTTTCTTGTGTTTGGGATTTAGTTCCGTTTTAATAACATAAAGTTACTTCTGTTGAACAGGTAAAGGCAACTATTGGACCCTTGACCCAAACTGTGAGAAATGTTCGATAATGGCAACTTCCGTCGCAAAAGGAAGAGAAAGTCTGACTTTGGCCGAAGAGAGAAAAGGCTATTCTGGATCGGACTCTGCTCTGTCGAGTCCTAAAGATCCAGCGACACCTCCGAGAGAGGAAACTCTCCAGTCTCTGCAGATCTGACGCCGTTCTCAAAGGCTTCCTAAGTCAAATGGGTGATGTGGCTTCAGGCTCAAGAGAGGCTCTCCTTCCATCGCCTCTTGCTTTGCCTTTGAGCCAAAGATCTTCTCCTAATGAGGCGTACGCTCGTACTCACGAGCGCAACCTGCCGCAATGGGAAACCCACATTCCTCCCCCTGTCGTCCAACGTTTCCACTTCGCCTGCTCCATTCACAGACAGCTATAATGAGACTTTGCTCAACCAGTACACTAGTCAGCTCTATCCCGTGCTGGGCTCCTCTGACTTGCTGTATCCACGGGAGGGAACAGAGGTGTAGCTCGTCATAGCACCATCATGGCATGAACTGTGGCTACAGGCACTTGAAGGAGCGGTCGCCCGCATCGTGAGCCAAGTTCCCACCGCAGTGCCCGATTCAGCAGGTCCGACTGGACGCGGAGGAGATTCCCTCTATCAGACAGTTTGTGTGAACGCTCTCACACGCTCTTCTCAGACTCGCATGCTGACATCATCTAAATCATGTCGCAGCTGAAAGACAACAGTAATCGCCCCGGGCTTACTGCTCCCAGTCCCGTTTTTTTTTTTTTTTTTTTTTTTTTTTG
>NW_024121433.1:2345722-2401419 GCF_016745375.1 Pimephales promelas | reverse complement strand
TTTTTAAAAAGTCTTAAAATGTCTTAAATAAAATTTTCCTAAAAATAAAAGGCCTTAAAAAGTATTAAAATGTCTTAAATCCAGATTCGATGGGTCTTAAATATTTCTGGTCACATTACCGCTAAAATTTCTCCAGTCTTACGGACCCGATGTATGTCAAATAACCAGTGAAGCATCGAATTTGATTATGATTTTACTACTTTACTTCTGGTAGTGCTGTTGAGACTCGCCTGTCTCTGAAATATTTTATAGTGAGAAATCAAAACAAATGAGCATAACAGCACAAAAGTCACAGAAGAAACATACAGAGTTAAACAATGAAAATGTTTTTTTTATTTATAATATACGATACAGTTAAGTTAGATGACATGACAGGAGCTATTTTGCTGAATATTCTCATGATTGCAAATGTTACATTGATTTTAGTTCAATAAACAAGTAGTTAAATTACTTCAATTACTTAGGTTAAATATTACATATATGTATGTAATATAATGTGTATTTCCATCACAGGTTTGATCTTAAAGGGTTAGTTCACCCAAAAATGAAAATTAAGTCATTAATTACTCACCCCCATGCTGTACCAACCCCGTAAGACCTTCGTTCATCTTCGTAACACAAATGAAGATATTTTTGATTAAATTTGAGAGCTGTATAACTACCACATTGGCTCCTAAAGGACTGCCTCTTGACGGCCCAGAAAGTCAATGAAGAAAATGTTTAAATATCCCAAGTGACTACCGTGGCTCAACTATATGTTTATCAAGCGACGCGAATACTTTTTGTGCGAAAAAACAAACAAAAATAATGAGTTTATTCGACTATTTCTTTTCTTCCTTGTAGGCCAGAACGAGACTTCCTTAGATTTCCACGACGCATGTGCGAGAATTGCGATCTGAAGTAGTGTAAGCTGGTGTGAGCAGATCGCAATTCTCGCGCATGCGTCGTGGAAATCTAAGGAAATCTCGTTTCTGGCCTACAAGGAAGAAAAGAAATAGTCGAATAAACTCGTATTTTTGTTTGTTTTTTCGCACAAAAGTATTCGCGTCGCTTGATAAACATATAGTTGAGCCACGGTAGTCACTTGGGGAATTTAAACATTTTCTTCATTGACTTTTTGGGCCGTCAAGAGGCAGTCCCTTAGGAGCCTATGTTTGGTAGTATATATACAGCTCTCAAATTTAATCAAAAATATCTTCATTTGTGTTCCGAAGACGAACGAAGGTCTTACGGGGTTGGTACAGCATGGGGGGGAGTAATTAATGACTTAATTTTCATTTTTGGGTGAACTAACTCTTTAAATTTCATTTAAAGTGGCATTAAAAAGTCTTAAATTTAACTTGTTTATATCTGTAGGTAGACCCTGTTTTTTGCTCTAACATTGTAACAATGGACCCCATTGACTTTCATAAAAAAAAAAAAAAACATTTTTCATAAAAAGTCATTCAGGTTTTGAACCACATGAAGGTGAATAAATCAGTGGAATAGATTCATCATATAACAACCATAGTGCATCTACTGTCAGTACGCGACTAACTGTCCTTATTGTTTTGTGAATAGGCCATCACAACCAGTTCCCAGCTTCCCACAACAACCAGGTATGAATCAAAGTAGAATATATCATTCAATGCTACAAGTTTGCTTTTAAAGATATTGTCTAGAAGTCACCTGCTCTTACTGTTTTCAGTTGACCAATATGAGGATCAAGCGTGGGACCCTGAAGAGTTTGTAAGTCTCTTATGTGTGTCCCAAACTGTTTTGAAGTGATCAGCATCACATCTGACGGGCAGAACGCATGTATTCTTTCCTCACTAAGGACAGTGAAGACGACTACGAGGACCCTAACGAGGATAATAATTCAGAAGGTGATGCTAGCGGTGGAGACTATGAGTCCCCAGAGGAGGGGTCGGACAGTGATAATGGCTACGAGCCTCCGCCATCTGAGCCGAAAGAAGACGCGGCCCAGATCTGTCCCGCTAAACCCATGGAAAACAGCGATTATATTGGTACGCAAAAGTGGACACTTTTCCATCCTATTGCTCTCTCAGTCCTTTGGAAAAGTCATGATGGGATTCCTTGATTTATCAGATAATAACCGCACACGTGTAGTGAGCAGAAGCCAACCGCCTGTGCCTCCGGAGCGCCCGGGCCCCGGACCCTCTCTCCCTCATGTGGAGCGGCCAAGTGTGAGTCCTTCATATTTCCAAACAGTATGTGTCCCACTTCGTCTATAATTTTCCATTTTTGAGTCTATAAACAATTAAGTCTTTATCCAAGTTTAGGTTGGACAACATCTGAGAGAAGAGCGGCCCCTAAAAAGACCCCCAGGTAAGAGAGTATGTCTGTTCTCAGTGACGGCTAATCTGGATGGGATGCTGTTGAACTGATCCCCCTTTCCCCCCGTCCCATGATCTTGTAGCACCTGCTGTAGACCGCAGCAAAAAGCCAGGAACTCTGGACAGAAGCCAACCTCCTCCTGTAGCAGGTCACTGCCACTCACACATTGATATCTTAAAGGAGTAGTTCACTTTAAAAAAAAAAAAACTTTTGCTGATATTTTACTCACCCCCATGCCATTCAAGATGTCCATGTCATTCTTTCTTCAGTTGAAAAGAAATTAAGGGTTTTGGTGAAAACATTCCAGGATTTTTCACCATATAATGGACTTCATTGGGAACCAAACGGCTCAAGGTCCAAAAGACAGTTTCAGTGCAAACTGCAAACTGTTCAAAGGGCTTTAAACGATTCCAGACGATGAATAAGGTTCTTATCTAGCAAAACAATCGCTCGTTTAAAAAAAAAAGTTTACGTTTCATAAGTTCAAATCGCCTTGCTCTGTTCTGTGATGCACGTTCGTGACTCTCCTGTTCGAACTCGTTCATTTCTTTTTCCGAGTCAATTTGTTCATTTCGTTTGTTGAATGAAGCAAATGACACAAAAAAGTTTTCAAGCTTTTGGACCTTGAACCGTTTGGTTCCCATTGAAGTCCATTATACGGAGAAAATCCTGGAATGTTTTCATCAAAAACCTTAATTTCTTTTCAACTGAAGAAATAAAGACATGGATATCTTGGATGACATGGGGGTGAGTAAATTATCAGCAAAAGTTCTTTTTAAATGTGAACTACTCCTTTAATGCTTTTTTAGCAGATAATAATTCAGTAATAATGCAATTCTGATGACCTAATGGCTAAAGGGAGTCCTTGACTGTATTGTGTCCTCACAGGTGGAAGGGCCACTAGCTCATTGGACAGAGTAAGTTTGATTTGTCCTACCTCCACATAGAAGCTGCCAACATCTGCTTTAATTTCCTTTTTTATATCACCAACTTACCTTTACCAATCACTAATTAATGAATTAATTTATTATATTAGAATTAATGTATATTTTAGGAATCATGTCAGTAGCTATATATATATATATATATATATATATATATATATATGTATATATATATATTATACTTGCATATGCAGCATTATTTATAATTATATAACAATTATATGTATATATTATAGAGTGTGTATGTGTGTTGTAATTTATTAACCATAACAAATACCATTATTAGGTTTTTTAATCAATACCTACAGTATATGTGTGTATACATCACTCGTTATTGTTATTATTCTACTAGGCCTATATGCTTGAAATATAAATATATACCTCCCCCCCCTAAAATTTTCCCAATTTTAAAGTTCCATTTTGACTAAAAACAATAATAATTTATATTTTAATATTTCTCTAATCATTTTTTTCGTTCTGCAGGCTGTCCTACCGCCAAGAGGGTATGATTTCATTTAATTGATTAATTTTTGTTTAATATTATATTGCATGTGCAGCTTTACAATGACAATATTTAAAATCATAATTTACTATTATTTAAAGGGATAACCACTTTTTTTGGAAATAGGCTCATTTTACAACTCCCCCAGAGTTAAACAGTTGGGTTTTACTGTTTTCGAATGTATTCTGCCGATTTTCAGATATTTAGAAGAATATCAGTAACTCATTGACTCCCATAGTATATTTTTTTCCTACTATAGAATTCAATGAGACCAGAAGCTGTCTGGTTACTGAAATTCTTCTAAATATCTGAAAATCGGCTGAATGGATTCGAAAACGGTAAAACTCAACTGTTTAACTCTGGGGGTGCATGGTAAAATGAGCCTATTTCCAAAAAAAGTGGAGTATCCATTTAAGATCTCATATTGGTTTGTTTACTTTAGCCTGCATGATCACAATGAGATTACATCTATGCACATAGAATATGCTATTTATATATTTATTAGGTCACAGTGATCTTGCCAAGACATATTTTGTTGATCCTGGAACCACATTCCCGTCCAAAAACTGAAAAACCTAACCCTTGTTGTAACCCTAAACTGTCAACTTGACCCACAAATCTGCTTGGTTGATTGGAATGTGTTTTCCAGGAACAATTACTAAATCTCTGATAGGTAGGGTTGGGTATCGAGAATCGAGTATCGATTGGAACCGAGAATAACTTTTCGTTTTTCCCGGAATCGTTCAAAAGTAAAAATTTCGATTCCTAGTTTCGATATTCACAGTCCGCCGAGCGGAAGAAGAAACCGCTGAACAACACCAACGAAGAAGCGTCTACCGGAAGTGTTGGCATAACCACGCGAGTCGAACATGAGTAGCTTACGTCGATGATCCAAAGTGTGGCTTCACTTTTCTAAAAATAACGAAATCTCGGCAAAATGCAAAATTTGTGACAAAAGGAGTATTTTTACAGAAGGAGTATTTCCTTCAGAAAGGCCGTTGGTTAGCAAGGTTAGCTAAACTTTTTTGACCCTGCCTCTTAAAAGAATCGGAATCGAGAATCGTTAGGAACCGGAATCGAAACAAGGAATCGGAATCGGAATCAGAATCGTTCAAATTCAAACGATACCCAACCCTAATGGTAGGTCTGTATGATGTTTTTTTATCCTACAGCATTACTGCTGCTCCTCTCAGACTCCCTCCAGTGGAGTTGTCAGGAGACCCGATGAGAATTCCCAAACCGTTACTTCCTCCATCAGGGGTGCAAAGAAGTGCCTCCTCCATAACACCAGGCCACTCTCAAAAAAGGTCAGATTCAACAATGTAACACTGCAACATTCGATTCACAGAGCTGCTAATGAAACCTGTATTTCTTTTTCCAACAGGCATTTTGACAGAAACGAGGTACGCAAAGCAAACACACACATATAGCCTTGTAATAATTGTTTGTGCAATTCACGTAATATAGCAATTCACTCACATAATTTTACTGGGTGGGGGGTTCACTTCAACAGTTTCGCGATGACAGTAAGTCATTTTTTTATTTTGTGTATTTTCATATATTTAGTAAGAAAGCAAACAAACGGCCAATGTTTGAATGCTCTCTGATTTTACAGCTGCCACGCACAGCTCCAACACATTTCCACTGCACACCAGGAATCCATCGCCAAGACCGCCAGGAACCCACAGACAGCCTTTTCAAACAGACATGTGTGTATTCAAATGAGATACTCAAGAATATGCTGCTAAATTAATACTGAAATTCAAAAATCATGAGTTAAAGCTGACTATTTCTCTGTCACATTTCACAGTGTTAGTCACAGTCGATCACTACCGACAAAACCGAAGGAGGGTAAGCACGGATTGCACTGGTTTGGTTTATCTTACTATATATCCAGTGAAAATAACTAGATCCACCGTTTATTTTGTTGAATGACAGCAATGAACGATCAACTAAGTACACGAGGACCACTTCCACCACAAACAGACATGGGCAGCATGCAGGTACAGTACTTTAAAGTGTGCTTGAGTGCGTCTGCAAAACAAAACCCGCCCAATCCGCTTGGTAAAGTTGTGACGTAGGGAATCCTGTTTCCGGGTCCAAGCCTTCATTCGTTTCAATTGAGGGCGAATTCTGAACAGCGTTTTTCTACCCTTGATGGGCACTTCGGTAAGGGAACGCCCAGGAGAACGAATCCAAACGAAAGTGACAATATTAGTGAAGATAACATGTGATGGTCACTTCTAGGAAGTAATTTAAAGGATTAGTTTACTTTTAAAAAAAAACGTACTGATACTTTACTCAACCACGTCATCCGAGATCTCCATGTCTTACTTTCTTCAGTCGAAAAGAAATTAAGGTTTTTAATGAAAACATTCCACATTTTCTCCATATAATGCACTTCACTGGGAACCAAACGGTTCAAGGTTCAGTGGACACTAAAAACTGTTCATAGGGCTTTAAACGATTCCAGACGATGAATAAGGGTTTTATCATGCGAAATGATCGCTCATTTAATAAATAAATAACAAAATTTAAGTTTTATAAGCTCAAATGCACGCCTTGCTCTGTACTGTGATGTACGTTCGTGACTCTCCTGTTCGAACTCGTTCATCAAAATGAACAAATCTTTTTCCGAGTCAATTTGTTCGTTGAATGAACCAAACGACTTGGAAAAAGATTCGTTCATTTTATGATTCGACCCCATGGCGCCCACCGCCCAGGACATTAATATTTAAAATATTTATAAAAGACATCACTCTAATAAAAGGGTCATGATTTTTCAGTAGTATTACAGCTCACTGAGTGTGTATTAGCACTGTCTGTTGTTTGTTTTTGGTCGCCTATCTAATAGAGCACTTGAACCCGGAAACGGTGACACGCGACGTCCGATTTAACAGGCGGATTGCTTATCAAAACTAGCCCTATCTAAAAACTACTCGACTACGAAAACTACCCGCAGCAATGGAGTAACAGTAGCCCAATTCTGTACTGTTGTTCCCACTGCTGCTGACAAACAATCACACCACGACCCGACCAGCAGATGGCGCCCTTGTATTTGCTTTGAGGTGCTACTGGAATAACTGGAATCTACTTTCTAGTACACTGATGTGATGTAGGATTTACTTTGAAACGATATTCACTCAGAAATTGCTAAACAAAGGCAACACACTGAATAAAACATGAAATTTTTAAGTGGAAAGACAGAAAAACTAGGCCTACTTTCTTGTAAAAAGTAGGCCTACTACAGTAATCTTTATCTACTACTTCAAAAAATCATTTGTATGGTGTATTTTTGCTTCTCCAAGAAGGTTCTGGTGCCTTTTTTTCTTACAGTGGGGCATTAACAGCCTGTTTTATGCTACATTTGACTTACGTTACTGTTTGGTATTGTGAAATGTTGGGTTTTAATAAAACACAATTGTGTTAAAAAAAAATCAGAGAAAACAGACAAACATTTCACATTAGTCTTTGTCAACCCAAATATCTCATCATTTCTCCATTTATAGGACATGGATCCAGCCTGGTATGTGCGTCAGGTCACCCGCGTTGAGGCAGAGAACCTTCTGAGAAAAGTTAACAGGGTGAGGCGCACACATTCCTTCTCGTTCCCAGATTGCACAAGTCTATTTAATGTGATATTTACATCTGGAAGACGTATTTTTAAGAGTGTTTGCTCATCAGCAATACGTCTATAGGACGTTTTCTGTCAGATGTCAAATAGACGTTTAAAAGATGTCTTTAAGATGTAATGATTTTGAATGCATGTTAAACTGACATCTTCTAAACATCTATTTGACATCTGACTGGAAGCGTCCTATAGACTCTTACAAATACGTCTTCCAGATGTAAATATCACATCAAATAGACTTGTGCTATTTGGGTTAGAATTGGGGGAAAATATGTAATATACGAAGTTAATTTGTTGAAATGTGTGCCATGTAAGGATGGGACGTTCCTTGTGCGAGACAGCTCAAATCGATCCTCTAACCAGCCTTACACACTCGTGGTCCTGTACCAGGAAAAAGTTTACAACATTCAGATCCGCAGATCGCAAAACGGATTCATGCTAGGCACTGGGATGAAATCCTCAGAGGTATTCAAACTGTTGTTTTTTATGTCTGTAATTATATCCACATGCTCAATGACCAAACATTGTAACTCTGTTGATTGTCTTTGGCAGACCTTCGAGCGGGTTGGCGACATTATCAACCAGCACAAACACACGCCACTCCTTCTTATTGATGCTAAGAACCGAGACTCAAGCCAACAGAAGCAGTGTGCTCTGATTTATCCAGTAGGATTTTAAATATAGTAGGTTACATGACTAATTTACAGTAACTACTTTTGCTTTTTCATTTCATGATTTGATATGATTTTTTTTTTTTTTTTTTTCAAATCAACACAATTCAAAATCTCTCAGGTGTGTGTAAAAATGTCTGGTGGCCTGTAAAACATTGTAAAGTTTTTAAATGGATATCTGTTCATATAAACCAAAAGAGTAGCCTATTTTATCACTATTTTGACTGGTATTGTTATTTCTCAAATAAATCAGTCTTGTCACTTTTTATTTTCAATTTTCCACCAGTTCCTGTTTAATTGTTTTTAAATTCGTATGATCATGAAATATGAAATGTATATTTACGAGACAATAAATACTATAATTAAACACGTGTGAGGAACTAATTGAGGATTAATCGCACTGTCAACGAGGATTCATGTTTGCTGCTTATTTCTCTGAAGTCAACCTGTTCACCTGCCATTAATACCCGACTCACTTTATAAACGCAGGGCACAGTTTCCCCTAAATTATCTCACGTCTATCAAACTGTCTCCAAGCTGACAACACATCAGTGCACAAAAGGGTATTCGGTTACAATGACTTTGCCATGAATCGTCAAAACAACAGGCTACAATAACAAGGCTGTTTGAGGAAGACTGGTGAAATTTATTATTGTCGGATTTGTAAGGGGGGGCTTCTGACCCCCTAAAGAAGGCTTGCTCCCCCCTGAAGAACATCAGATCAAAACAAGATGTTGGGTGGCTGTGGGTGGGGCCTCAACGAAAGTAGTCTACCCATAATATGGAGCTTACCTGTATGCAGATACAGTTCTAGCTCTGACTGATTTGACTGTGTCCTGGTATTAACACCACAGCAATTTAAGTAAATAGTCTACTCTATAAAACCTTGCTCGTTTGGACTTGCTTTAAGGAAAATAACAACTATCTAACCCCCCTAAATGCCATTGTGTAATTATGTGTAGACCTAATATAAACAATTATCAGTCTTTGCCAATCTCCCTTTACCCCAAAAGATCATGTGCGTTAAGAGTCTAGTTAGGCTACACTTAAGCCTATTGCAATTTAATGTAACATAGCCTAATGGTATGCTAAACATGTTAGACGTGATCGGTTATCACGCTTTCGTTGGACAGGTTGAATTTAAATAAACATTTAAATAAATTATGGGATGCCGACACATTAGCGAATTGTATCAGGCACCAATTGAAACAGAAGTCACTTCCAAACCAAGCTTTCTGTTGGTAAGCTCGGAGAATTCACGGGACCAACTTGGGGGGGAAAAAAGTGGAATCGGTGTGGGGAACGTTTTCGTCCTCGTGAGAAACTGCGGATGACTGAATTCGCCGCGAAGATTCGCCGAATCACGTTAAATGAGCGCACATTAAAGGTAAAAGGTAGGCCTACTCACTCATTTAGGGTTTGATGTAAGTTCTTCCACAGGTTTTTAATCATCTGGCCACTATTGCCGCCCGGCACAACGGATCAAAAGGTCAAATAAACCGTAGACTTTCAAGAAATCGCGCGCGATCAGGCTACGCGAGACACTGGAGTCGCTCGGCGCGTGCCGGGATGGGTGGTGCGTGCGCGTGCTGTGTTTAAGAATGTAAATTTGATTTGAGACCCAAATAGCTCAAATTGAATTCACATTATCTCAAGTGAAAGGGCCGGGGGTAAGATGAAATAGTGGATACCTTTTTAACCACCCAACAGCTTCAAGTCAAGACAAATTTACCCAGCCTACGGGCATGATGGTGTCTTTAACCCTAAAACAGGCAAGGCGACTCACGAGTCACATCTTTTTATTGTCTTTTTTGGGGCATAAGAACGATTTTTTTTTTTTTATCAAATCATTTTATCACAGCCTGGTCTGTCTTGAGTATGATGGTCATATGATTTGCTTCAAAGTTTTTGTTATCAATTAGTCAGCCTGACCTAAATCCATATGGCTGCCAGTGGTGTAGAACATTCAGATTTTGAGGTATGTAAATATATATTGTATACTGCTAAAATTAATTGTGAACATTGTTTTATGTGCTGAAGAATTTTTTTTAAAGAAAATTAAGTATTATGTTGCACGTTTTGAAATGTATGTGACCCCTCACGTTCAAAAAAGGGATTAAACTAGCTCTATTTAAAATGCACTATTCAAACTTAAATGATTGTAATTCAAGATTGCTTATAGACCTTATAGCTTATAGGAATACAGACCTAAGTTTAGTCTTGTTTTAAAGAAAACAGTCAGAATATTGTGAAATTGACAAGTGAAAGTGCTTCAAAAAATGAAAGTATGAAAAAGTTATTGAAGTAAATCAAAATATACAGTACTTAATATTTTTTCCTTTTTAATAAATATATTTATACTATTCAGTTCTTCTAAAATCAAAGCCATATAACCAAGTTATGTTCCAAATTTAAAGTTGATTTTGTTTATACATAGGCCTAATACCAAAAATAGCCACCGGGTGACTTACATTCCATTTAATTTATTGTATGCATTCTGATGAATTTTGAAATATAATTTCAATTCAGGAATGTAAATTAATCCATTTGTCACTCATGAAACCTAAGATACCGACCCCACCCCACCCACAGACATACATCCCCAGAGGTTTCATCCCCACCCCCGCCAAAACAGAGGGCTGAGCTGTGACCGTGACAGCCAATCAGAGCAGACAGGGTGTACCAAAACTTGCATAAATAGTTCAGGTGAGACAGGTGTCAGGTTGTGATGCACCTGACCAATCCACCTGTGTTAGAGGCATGGTATTTTCTCCCAGAACGACAGAACAAACAGAAGAAAAAAGGGAGGAAAGCATGACGTCATTTGTTCCACAAGCCCTTTCATCCCAGTTCCACAGCATGGGCCAGGAGTCCCAAGAGTACAGCCTGTACGGTGACAACTTCTACAGCACTCAGCCTGTGCCTAGTCCACAGCAAACCCTGCCGTCCGCTTACGATTTCGGAGAATATGCCGGACAGACCTCCAACCCCTACCTGTGGTTCAACGGACCTGGGCTCAACCCGGCTCCCTGTCTCAGCGGAGGGCCTCAGCACTACGGGATGCCGAAGTCGTACGTGTCCGCGAGTGGAATCGGAGGCTCGGACGGCAGCATCAGCTGGTTCTCCCTGCCGTCCCAAGAAGATCTGATGAAACTAGTGAGGCCTCCGTACTCCTACTCAGCACTCATTGCGATGGCAATACACGGAGCCCCGAGCCGACGTCTCACTCTTAGCCAGATCTACCAGTATGTGGCTGACAACTTCCCCTTCTACAACAAGAGCAAAGCCAGCTGGCAGAACTCAATCCGGCACAACCTCTCGCTCAACGACTGCTTCATGAAAGTGCCCCGAGATGACACCGATCCAGGTTAGAACGTCAAACTACTGCTTGTGTTTCGATTTTTTTCTTGTGTTTGGGATTTAGTTCCGTTTTAATAACATAAAGTTACTTCTGTTGAACAGGTAAAGGCAACTATTGGACCCTTGACCCAAACTGTGAGAAGATGTTCGATAATGGCAACTTCCGTCGCAAAAGGAAGAGAAAGTCTGACTTGGCCGAAGAGGAGGGAAAAGGCTATTCTGGATCGGACTCTGCTCTGTCGAGTCCTAAAGATCCCAGCGACACCTCCGAGAGAGGAAACTCTCCAGTCTCTGCAGATCTGACGCCGTGTCTCAAAGGCTTCCTAAGTCAAATGGGTGATGTGGCTTCAGGCTCAAGAGAGGCTCTCCTTCCATCGCCTCTGGCGTTGCCTTTGAGCCAAAGATCTTCTCCTAATGAGGCGTACGGCTCGTACTCACCGAGCGCAACCGTGCCGCAATGGGAAACCCACATTCCTCCCCCTGTCGTGTCCAACGTTTCCACTTCGCCTGCTCCATTCACAGACAGCTATAATGAGACTTTGCTCAACCAGTACACTAGTCAGCTCTATCCCGTGCTGGGCTCCTCTGACTTGCTGTATCCACGGGAGGGAACAGAGGTGTAGCTCGGGTCATAGCACCATCATGGATGAACTGTGGCTACAGGCACTTGAAGGAGCGGTCGGCCCGCATCGTGAGCCAAGTTCCCACCGCAGTGCCCGATTCAGCAGGTCCGACTGGACGCGGAGGAGATTCCCTCTATCAGACAGTTTGTGTGAACGCTCTCACACGCTCTTCTCAGACTCGCATGCTGACATCATCTAAATCATGTCGCAGCTGAAAGACAACAGTAATCGCCCCGGGCTTACTGCTCCCAGTCCCGTTTTTTTTTTTTTTTTTTTTTTTTTTTGTGTGTGTGTTTGCAACAGATTTCAATTATGTAAAATTGAAGGCTGGAACATGCATAAATGCACTGTCTTTTGTCATAAATATGAATTTGTTCATTGTTTGATATTTTTTATTTGTATTGTTTGCCTTATATAATTGGTGATTGTAATATATATTGTATTTGCCAAAATAAACATGCATATTCGCAATTGCTACCCCCCTTATTGCCATCATATTTATAAGTGATGTTATAACTGTGCTGTTAGCTTTGCAAATGGTTTATAAATAAAATATATATAAGAAAAATAGAAATCTTTCCTTGGCAACTAACTAAAAATAAATGTGTAAGTTGAAGTACTAAACCCTGTAAAAAAAAAAAAAAAAAAAAAGAAGTTGCTGCCTTATATTTTTAAGTGCAATCAAAATGTATGTTTAAGTCATTTCAACTTACGTTACATCAAATTGACTTAAAATAAAATTAAACTTAAGCTATTTTGATGAGTTAAAGAGATGTAAAAACATGTTGTTATAACTTATTGATAAATGCTAAAAATGACTAAATAAATCAAATGAAAACTGAAAATATAAAATATTAATAAATAATACCAAAACAACATTAAAAACCTGTCATTATTTGCTCACAATCATGTCTTTTCAAATCTCAAGAAAAGTTTGCAAGTTCATACAAGAAAAGCCAATGTTGTTGTTTTGGAACCCATTGACTTTAATTATATGGACAAAACAGATAAAATATTCTTCAAAATATATTTTATGTTTAACAGAACAAAGTACAGGCTTATAACATAATGAGTGGTGACAGTTTTGTTTGTCTGTTTGTTTGTTAGTTTTTAAGTGAACTGTCCTTTTAAAGGAGTAGTTCATCACTTTAAAAAAAAACTTTTGCTGATAATATACTCACCCCCATGTCATCCAAGATGTCCATGTCTTTCTTTCTTAAAGGGATACTCCACTTTTTTTGGAAATAGGCTCATTTTACAACTCCCCCAGAGTTAAAAAGTTGAGTTTTACCTTTTTCGAATCCATTCAGCAGATTTTTTTTATGTTTAGAAGAATACCTGTAACCAGACAGTTTCTGGTCTCATTGACTTCCATAGTATATTGTTTTCCTACTATGGAAGTCAATGAGACCAGAAAGCGTCTGGTTACTGATATTTTTCTAAATATCAGAAAATCGGCTGAATGCATCCGAAAATGGTAAAACTCAACTGTTTAACTCTGGAGGAGTTGTAAAATGAGCCTATTTTCAAAAAAGTGGAGTATCCCTTTAAGTCGAAAAGAAATTAAGGTTTTTGATGAAAACATCTCAGGATTTTTCTCCATATAATGCACTTCATTGGGAACCAAACGGTTCAAGGTCCAAATGAGGGTTTCAGTACAGCTTCAAAGGGCTTTAAACGACACCAGGTGATGAATAAGGGTCTCACTCACATTTGGACCTTGAACCATTTGGTTCCCAATGAAGTCCATTATATGGAGAAAATCCTGGAATGTTTTCACCAAAAACCTTCATTTCTTTTCAACTGAAGAAAGAAAGACATGGACATCTTGGATGACATGGCATGGGGGTGAGTAAATTATCAGCAAAAGTTTTTTTTTAAAGTGCTGGGTACATAATAAATCTCAACACTGAAAATTTCCCACTATAAATTAAAGATTGAAGCAATAAACAAGACATTTCTAAAGCTCATTTAAAACCGCTAAATTAAAAGCGTGAAATGAAAGTGGGGAAAAGTTGAATTCAACGGAAGAGATGCAATGCATCACAAAACTTTCGCCCGTATTTCAGTCAGATTTATCATTCAATGCTTATCAAGATCTGATGAGGCTCAGTTAAAGTTAGATCTACCTGCTATCTGCCAATAGAGTTATCCATCCCACATAAAGGAGATGTGGGGAGGGAGATCCCCAAAGAACCGTTAAACAAAACGCCTTAAACATGAGAAGAAGTCGTAATTATCAACGCATTTGGCTGACTTAAGTCCATTTAATCTGATCCACACCAAAGAGGAGGTCAAGCAAGGGAAAAGACTGCGAAACCGACAATAAATACAAATGCTTGATGTGTGAAAAGGCACAAACACTTCAAGTCTATAGAGACCAACATGTCAATGTCAAAAAGTCTGTCATTACAGCCACTGACCCAAAGTAAAAGAAAGGTGAGGGGGAATACAGCTAAAGGAACCGTTGAACAACAAACTCTAATCGAGAGGAAAAGACTGGTTTGACAGCCAGAGGGACAAAAAAAACGTGTTCCTCAGGGTCTCAAAATCTTTGGTTGCAAACATTTCATCAGATGAAAGACAATATTCCTCACAAGACTATAAGATCTTCATTGGAATCAGCCGAACTATTGTAGAGAATTTACTTATTTACAAACATATCTGGAAATACCCAAAAAAAGAATTAACACAAAAATGAATTTCCACTATGGTCATGTTCAGGCACTTACAAAGAAAGTAAATGGGACTCCTTTTTGGGATGATTCAAAAGCAGAAATTTGAAGCTTATAAACTTTTTTCTGTTAAAACTTAAGCTGTAAAACTGTTCAAGTCATTAAAAATTGTTTAGGATTTCGCATTATGTTTTCATTGCAACGAAGTTAACAAAGGATAATAAATATTTTCTCCAGACTTAAAGGGGTAGTTCACTTTGAAATTAATTTTTCATATGTTTTAGCTTACCTAAAGGGCATCCAAGATGTAGGTGTCTTTGTTTCTGCTGTAGTTTCAATATTGATATTTTTAGGTCAAACCGTTCTTGTCTGTCAGTCATATAATGGAGGTCTATGGTCACCACCTTAAAGAGCATGCACAGAGAAGTCCAAATTAAACATGATTCAATGACTCATAAATGTAAGTACACATTGATGGCCTAAGACACGAAACAAGCGGTTTGTGTGAGAAAACAAACAGTATTTAATTAGTTTTTACCACTTGCAACCACAGCCACGTCCAAGTGATCTGAGGGCGCGGGCACTTTGTGGCTGTGATTACAAGAGGTAAAAACTATATAAATACTGTTCGTTTTCTCACACAAACAGCTCGTTTCATATCTTAGGCCATCAATGTGTACTTACATTTACGAGTCATTAAATCATGTTTAATTTGGACTTCTTTGTGCATGCTCTTTAAGGTGGTGACCATAGACCTCCATTGTATGACTGATAGACACGAACGTGAAACTACTGTGGAAACAAAGACACCTAAATCTTGAATGGCCTTGCGGTAAGCTAAAACATACCAAAAATTCATTTCAAAGTCAACTATCCCTTTAAATCCCATTATCACGTATTTTGATTGTCTAGTATTGGCCGTAGGCCCATTGAAACAGCGAGTGTCTAATGTTTACTGATTGTCTCTCTTCACTTTCGTTACAGTGTTTTAAGAAAAGGAGAGACAAGTGGCAATTATTATGACTTCAAAAGGGTGTGTTGAACTTGTGACATTATACCTTGCAATACACCTAACTCGTTTATTCCCTCATGGAGTGAATCTATAGACTGGCGTTCACACTAAAACCAGAATAGAGTATGTGACACCCTGCTTTTTTACTGCTTTTCAAGACTTGGGAGCACAGATAAAAAGAAAGCAAATTTGAATTGAAGCAGTTTGGACCAGTTAGTTTACATAAGTGTTCTGATCTCAGTAGTCATAAAGGAACAGAAATGCTGAGGTTACCTGATTAATGACTTTCACGTGTCATCGTCTGTCATACCCGCTCCCTCACACCAAACAGAGGGAACTGACATTTGCTCTGCTTGCACTGGCTCATTTGGTTGAGGAATTTGTAGGTAAGGTGGAAAATAAAACACTGATGTAAAATAGGAAGATCATTGCTGATTAGAGAATATGAGTCAGCTGTTCACTGCTGGTTTCACCTTTCAGTTCCCTAAACCTGTTACCTCCTCTCACCTCACCCTACAAAATACAGCGGGGTTAAAAGTCTCAGAGAGACCACAGTACGTTTTAAGAGTTTGAAGAATGTACAGTGAAGATATGTAAGATGTATAAGATTCTGCATTGGGTCATTATCATTTGTAGCATGTGAAAAGAGAGCTTTGTACCTAAAGGTTAGATGTGCTTCATTTTCAACACATTCTAAAATTGATGTTTATATATATAGTTTTCCTATTACTTTACTCATGCTGATTAATAAATATAAATAATATAAATAAATATAAATAAATAAAAGCCTACTTAAACCAATTAAAATGCCCAATTATTTCTACAAAATGGCTCAGATATTCTAGCTTCCTTCAAAAATTATGGGCCTTTTCAACCCAAATTTTCAAATATGGACAAACAACAAATTGGGTTTAAAAACTTTCAAAATTAAAACATTAAAACAATTAAACTAATAGTTGGGGTGGCCATATTTGACCCAAATATGAGTTGAAACAACTCATCATTTTCAGAGTGAGATATCTCCATATAATGGACTTCAATGGGAACCAAATGTTTCAAGGTCCAAAAGACAGTTTCAGTGCAAACTACAAACTGTTCAAAGGGCTTTAAACGATTCCAGACAATGAATAAGGGTCTCAGAAAGCGAAACGATCCCTCATTTAAAAAAAATAACAAAGTTTAAGTTTTATAAGCTCCTATTCGAACTCGTTCATCAAAATGAACAAATCTTTTCCCGAGTCAACTCGTTCATTTCGTTCGTTGAATGAACCAAATGACACGACAAAAGATTCGTTCATTTTGATAAACGAGTTTGAACAGGAGAGTCACGAACGCGCATCACAGAACTGAGCAAGGCGAGCATTTGAGCTTATAAAACTTTTATTTTTTTTAAATGAGCGATCGTTTCACTTGATAAGACCCTTATTCATCGTCTGGTGTCGTTTAAAGCCCTTTGAACAGTTTGCAGTTTGCACTGAGACTGTCTTTTGGACCTTGAACTCTTTGGTTCCCATTGAAATTCATTATATGGAGAAAAATCCTGGAATGTTTTCATCAAAAACCTTCATTTCTTTTCGACTGAAGAAAGAAAGACATGGACATCTTGGATGACATGAGGGTGAGTTTTTTTTAAAGTGAACTACTCCTTTAACTTATTTTGATGAGTCATATATGGCTTTTATTACTAAAATTAAAAAGACAAATGGTCATTTTCATTACATTTTATAATAAAGTTTATTCAATGTAAGCTGAAAAAAATGTGATCACATTTTAAAGGCCTAATCACACTGTATTAAGCAATAATCTAATAATGAGTGTTTTACCGAAGTAAATGGCCCTGCGGCAGCACATGACAACAGTATGACTCACTGATATACAGATATGCCAATCATTTCTGTAACATCCAGAGTCCCTCCCTCAGCCCTCGATTCTTCAGGTGTTTATTGTCAAAACACAAGATTCACTGTCTCCCTAAAAATGAACTCTACATTTAGATCAGTGTCCTTTGATCTAATTGATTGAATCTATCAAGAGCATGCCATGTGTTTAGCCTGTGGCTTAATGTGTACCGTAAAAAACTGTAAAAATACTCTTTTATATATCAGTTAACCACTAAAAATCTCACCTTAATCAGAAACAACACTGCATTTGCTGAGGGGATTACTACTGTCACCATTTCTTTAATGCTGTATATTTTTAGTATGTTTTAGTATTCTGACATATTTGAAGGGATTAGTCATTGACTGCACTTAAAATACATCTCTGTCGTGAAATTGTGCTGCCCCGCTCTCTTAAACTAACGTTAAATCCACTTAAAGAAACGTTAAGATCTCAGTCTTGGCGTCTGTGCATGACAATAGAGACCTCGTGATCACCAGGACATCACAGATCCGCTGATAAACCTGGCATGTGCCACTCACACACACACATCTGCAGACCCTAAACCTCGCCCGGCCTTCATACACACGTTCCTTCATCTCCAGTCACACACACAATAGCTTCAATGCTGTCTACTCTATTGAGATCCAAAGAGATGTCTCTTGCCCAACGACGCTGTAAGTGTGCCTACTGTTTACTGACACATGCCACATCAATGGGCCAGTGTTGCTTGTAAACACAAGGCCCGATGGGGAGATAGATCGAGACAACTTGATTAAAAATGCCCTACGGCCCCATCAAGTGCAGGTGTGTGGAGAAAACCTGTTGTATCCATCCGAGCAGATGTTCCTGAGGAGATGTTCATGGTCTTCTGCAGCTGGAAGAGCGAATGAAGGAAATATGAAGTTTTACACTGTATGGCATAACTGTAAAAAAAAAAAAAAAATGCTGCCTTCAATTTTTAAGTACAATCAACTTGGATGTTTAAGTCATTTCAACTTAAATTACACTAAACTGACTTTAAAAAAATAGTTGAATCTTGTAAAGCTTGAACTTGTATAAAGTTGAAAATTGTTGTTATTTTGATGAGTTAAAGCAATGTAAAAACATGTTGTCATAAAATATCATTTTTTACAGTTCTTCGTTATCGAAATAAATTACAAGATGCACTGTAAATAATATTCATTTTAAAACCAATTGCGTTATGGAATTCAATTGTTTAGGCCTTTATTTAGAAATAAAAATATCATAGAAACAGTTTCACTGTAAAAAATATATATTTTCAAGATTTGTTATCACTAGGGTTGGGGATCGTTTGAATTTGAACGATTCTGATTCCGATTGCGATTCCTTGTTTCGATTCCGGTTCCTAACGATTCTCGATTCCGATTCTTTTAAGAGGCAGGGTCAAAAAAGTTTAGCTAACCTTGCTAACCAACGGCCTTTCTGAAGGAAATACTCCTTCTGTAAAAATACTCCTTTTGTCACAAATTTTGCATTTTGCCGAGATTTCCTTATTTTTAGAAAAGTGAAGCCACACTTTGGATCACCGACGTAAGGTATCATGTTCGACTCGCGTGGTTATGCCAACACTTCCGGTAGACGCTTCTTCGTTGGTGTTGTTCAGCGGTTTCTTCTTCTGCTCGGCGGACTGTGAATATCGAAACTAGGAATCGAAATTTTAACTTTTGAACGATTCCGGGAAAGACGAAAACTTAGTCTCGGTTCCAATCGATACTCGATTCTCGATACCCAACCCTAGTTATCACAACATTTTTTCTTTTGTCAAATCAACTTAAATAATTTATTTAGTTCAGATAACTTATTATTTTGAGTTTCTGATGATTAAATTACTTACAATTTTAAGGCAACCAGGTTACTAAATTTTTTTTTAAACCAATAATATTTTTTTTACAGTGTTGAGGTGTTTCTTCAGTCAAGAAATTAATTCAATTCAAATAACACTACAAAAAATAATGGGCATACATTAAATATACATTTCATTTAAATACGTGGTAAAAGCAATGCTACATGAATCAAAAAAAAATAGAACAATTATTATTTTAAGAAAATGCATGCTGCATTTATTTTACAATTAAAAATAACTGTTTTAATAATAATAAAATATGTTTTTTAATGTAGGCCTAATTTATTCATGTGACACAAAACTGAATTTTCAGCATCATCTCATCAATTCATTTTAATATGCTGATTTGGTTTGCAAAAATCATTTTTTTCATCATTTTTCAAAACATTTGTGCTGCTTAATATTTGATGAACAGGAAACTCCAAATCTGTTGTAATTATATCTTCTTTACTGTAAATAAAAGTATTTATGTCATTCAAAAAAATCACACTGACCTCTTTCGAACTTTAAAAGATAACATATAATTACATAAAATAATTAGAATTAATAATCATTTAAAACGTAAGAGCAATAAATAATTAGGATTTAGATTCTTGGCATTATGTCATTGTTTTGAGTATTTGTGATTGAATGTGTGGGGTTGAACTGTAACTGGTTTCTATTGCTCTTTCATTATCTGATATGGTTTCTGCCACATCCACCAGGCAGCTTGTCGTTCCTTATTCTGAGCAAAATAGCAGAAACCTGCAGTAATTCTTGGTAAATGTCACGTTTATTGATGAGCACACTTCAAGATTCAGTTACAGCACATGTCTGTGCAAAACTGTTACTTTCACCGTGACGGTTTTCACGTGTCATAGCAATCCAATGCATGCGCTGCCTAAGGACAAGTGTGTGTGTGTGTACCTGGTAAACCTTACATTGTGAGGACCCAACAAAGATAGTAATACCACTAATTTTCTACCTTGTGGGAAATTATTTTTGGTCCTGTAAATCATACTAAATTATGTTGTTTTTTTTCTAAACGGATAACACTTTATTTTAATGTGTCCTTATTAGACATGTTACATACATTTACTATAGTGATAACTATAAATTAGAAATAATTACATCCAGCTAAACCACACCCTATAAGTGCATGTAGTTCATTAATATTACTCAGTATAATTACACTGCAACAGGGACACTAAAATAAAGTGTAACCGATACATGTAAAAATGCAGAAATTTTCTGTGACGGGTTTAGGGGATATAGTTTTTACAGTATAAAAATCATTATGTTTATGGAATGTGTGTGTGACACACTGTGTGTGTGTTTCATTTAGCATAAAGAACAGAAGTTCTCACAGATATAATCTTTGTCTGACATGGCTTGTGCTCCAGATTCTCTTTTACAATAATTACAGTGGCAATTTGCATGTAACAAGGGAAAATCGTTGCTAGAATGACATCAGGAAAATAGCACCGCTACATTCAATAACTGGGTTTCGGTCACGTGATTATGATGACGCGTCACGCGCGGAATTAAAGGCGGAAAGTCCGTACTGTATTACGGTACTTTACACGCTACAAGAGAAAGATATAAACAAAAAAATCAAACATATGTTGGACGTGATCCTTACGTTATGAAGAGGAGCGATTTTTCAACTGGATAAAGATTTTCCTGCCATCGGGCCGGTAACGTTAGATATCAGAAACTACCTCGTTTTACAGACATACTTTGACTTTACAAAGTTCGGAAATGTTACACGTTACACAAACATAGGCACCTAAGTTGTATTAACTCACCTTTGACGAAGTGATCACTGACTTACACACACGGGCATTTTCCCAATCTTCTCCTCCCGCCCTTAGACGTAGGTTTGCAAGCCGTTTTTCCAGAGTTTTTCGGCCAATTTCTTGCATTTCCCCCCTTAGGAACAACAACTTTTGGTACACGATAAAACTCCTTGTGGTTTGATCGATTCAAGTAACCATAAACGACGCAACACACAGGCATTTTGAGTTTGTTATAGTGCTTTCTAAATGCAGCAAATCACTTCCTGCTCTTCATTTGTATTTCGCGCCATGGCAACGCAGTGGCGTGACGTCATATGAAAAAGTTTCCGAGGGGCGCTCCTGTAAAAAATAAAGTGGGTGAAACTTCCGGTGAGGCGGCGGAAGTAGCATTCCAATGGTATTTTGTGTGTTAGTTAGCGAAGAGGCTAGCTGTTTTTCGGAGAATTATTTTACTATTTAAAGACGCAAATCTTTATGAGAGATGGTGTTACGGAGTTCATGGACAACATGTGCTGTTCGCGGTTGTATGTATAACCGGACTAAACTAGTTCAGTGGCTTAAACGTGATTGTTTTGAACATAAGCTGAAAACGAAATCAGAGTGTTCCTGCCAACGACTGTAGTTTCCATCACCTCCCAAAAGACGATGAATCTTCCTGTGTACATTTGTTTAAATTCTTAATATTCTATACACTTTTATCAGCATGTGTTTGGCTGTTCGCTACTGATGTTGCACCTAAACTCAGGGTCAAAGCCTGTGTTGACAGAATACCAAATGTGCCAGTTAATGTATTCAAGCAGCACACATTAATTTATAATTTTGAATAAACTCCAAAGCACAATGACTAAGTGTGTATTTTTTATTTTAATTGTTTGTCAGCTCACACAACTGTCTGTCACCATGCCTTGATGAGTATTGATTATTAATAATGTTATTATAATACTCCCAATCAACTACTGCGGAGGTAAATGTACTGTTATTTCACCTTTTTTAATTTCGTTGAGGTTGTGTTCCCACATCGTTAGCTAGTTTGGATCGCTATAACTTGAATGACCGTCAACTGTTGAATGAACGAGTGTCAAGCATGTCAAATCGTGCTTTGTTTACTTCCAACCGGAAGTCGCGCCCACTTTTGACGCAAGGCCTCAAGGGGCGTAGGAAACTTGTGGATTATTGAATGTAAATTCAATATTTTAAAAGCAAGAATGCTCATGACATTTGTATATTTGTATAATATCATGGCAAAAATATTATGGCATAAAAAACGAGCATAATCAATAAAGAAATAATCCACTCAATAATTAACTAAAATTAGTAAAAAAAAATGTAAATACATGAATGTTAAAATAAAGAGTTAATAGCATTTAATTTATTTTTCATAATTTAATTTGTACCCTACAGCATTATGGTATAAATTAAGTCATCATTCTTGAAAACAATTACAACCGAGGTATGCAGCAAAGCATTTGTGAAACCACAAACCTTGAGGCGGATGGGCTACAACAGCAGAAGACCCCACCGGGTACCACTCATCTCCACTACAAATAGGAAAAATAGGCTACAATTTGCAAGAGCTCACCAAAATTGGACAGTTGAAGACTGGAAAAATGTTGCCTGGTCTGATGAGTCTCGATTTCTGTTAAAACATTCAGATGGTAGAGTCAGAATTTGACGTGTTACCACTGTGCATCATGCCTTGTTACCACTGTGCAGGCTGCTGGTGGTGGTGTAATAGTGTGGGGGATATTTTCTTGGCACACTTTAGGCCCCTTAGGGCATCGTTTAAATGCCACGGCCTACCTGAGAATTGTTCCTGACTATGTCCATCCCTTTATGGCCACCAGGTACCCATCCTCTGATGGCTACTTCCAGCAGGATAATGCACCATGTCACAAGCTTGAATCATTTCAAATTGGTTTCTTGAACATGACAATGAGTTAACTGTACTAAAATGGCCCCCACAGTCACTAGATCTCAACCCAATAGAGCATCTTTGGGATGTGGTGGAACGGGAGCTTCGTGCCCTGTGCATCCCACAAATCTCCATCAACTGCAAGATTCTATCCGATCAATATGGGCCAATATTTCTAAAGATTTTTTTTTTTTCAGAGCAGGTATGTAATCAAACAAATTGTTTGATTATTATTTTATTAATTAATGTATTTATTTATTTAAAGACACAAACATTATCATATGTATCATGTTACCCTAATTTTCATCTGGTACCCCAGATTACTAACATTAAAATATAAACAATCATGTTATAGCAAAAGCTTATAGAAAACCAACACAAAAATAAACCAAAACATTTTAATGCTTCTACATTTTTACACTATTTGCTGATTGTAAAAAAAAAAAACATTTAGCATTGTAGAAGTTTATGAAATAAGGAACAAGCCATCATTGAAATAAAATGAAAGCTCTCTTTCTAAAGCTGTGGTTCCTTCGAGGAAGGAAATGTGCAAGCGAAACTATAACAAGAGCTTATTCTTAAAGCAGATGATTGTGCAAGGCGCTGAATTGAACATTAGCAGATAACATTAGATATGAAGAAAGCTCAGAGTGTGGAGCATGTCCTGCCCCAGCATGCCTCATTTTCGTTGATTGCTTGTTGGACCCCTATAACCCAGCTCTCTACCCCTATAGACAGCACCAGTCCCACGGGTTTCCCTCAGGACGCCTGAGAGAGAACACACAAACTTCCACACCTTCAGACACTTTCGGCGACAGTCTTCATGAATCCTGGCGTGTCATCGTCTGGCCAAAGGATTAGGTTTACTGTGTGTGTCAACAGATCTGAATAATATCAATAAATGTCCACCCCCAGTTCACCGTATCACAAAAAATCAAGCATGAAAGAAGAATTATGCAAAATCACAGAGTTTCTTATCATCTCCATAAGGATAACAATTCAGATCTCCTAACTGTCTATGAAATATGACACTGGACTATTGGGTGGGTAGGCCGGAGAAACATGAACGAGACTCTTAGTTCTCCAAATACTACTCCAAACGATTCCTAACCGGGATCTTTACAAGTCTGTGCAGGTGGACATGCAAACGTTGGTCTTTGTGCAGCTACTCATTTCCATATTTTCATTTCATCAAGTCATAAAGTATTCAAGAGCGATTGTCAGCACTTGGAGTTACAGCTAAACTGTGTCTCAGACATGCATTAACACTGGTTAGGGGTGTAAATAATGGAGGACTTTGGGTCTTCTGTTAAAGCCTGTGGCTACAGATAAATCAGAGCATCTCCTTCTCTACGCGTCTGTCGTTCACAGGCACACATCTGGCCGTGTGCCATTCGCCTAACATCCAAAACCGTAAACTCTCTATGGCTTTGAAATGCATGTTATATATTTAAAAGAGAGGAGATGTGTTTTGCATGAAGTATTTCCATAAAAGCCCGGTCGTTTATGAGAGGGGAGGCTTGAACTTTTTTTTTTCTTTTTTCTAAAGACCTCAGAATGACAAACGAACAGATCTGGGTGTTGAAATGGAACGATATTTAATTGTTTTTAATTGCTCTTGGTACATTCAGTATCGTGTACTGAGCTTCTGGCCGTGTCGAATGGATGCTTTATCAGACAGATTCTTGTCACTATAGCGGTTTCTCGTTTATCACGGCTTGCTTTCCCTTGTTAGACGCGCTAGATTTCAGCGCGTATCTCCAGATGGGCGTGGATGGTGCACTCAGGTGTGAATTGGATGACAGGGTTGACAGGAGTTTATGAACTGCAAAGCTGTCAGAGGTGGAGAACATGTCCCCACAGGCCCACGGTCGCCCCAAGGCAGTCCTGATGGCACACTGACACCCCAATAACCTGATACACACACACACACACACACACACACACAAACAAAGGCTTTGGAACACAAACAAAAATGTCACTGTTATGCAAATAGAGGTCAAGCTGCTGCTTTTTGTGATGATCTTAAAGAGTTTGTGATCTTAACCCTGACTTGACATCGCTGTGATAAAAGCCAGCTCTAAAACGATATGCTTTGAACCACTCAAGCAGTATAATTCTATATGCCCTCTGATCTTTCTTTAATGATCATCTCTCTTCTCCTTTCATGCAAATATTTTGGGCTTTACAAGCCTGACAGATACCCTTTAATAGTTTTTTACTCAAAAACTGCCTTAGACTCCTTTTGTTGTTTCACAAATCCCTTAAGTTTTTAACTTGAAGAGTCCCTGACATTTAATTTGAACTTTTTAATAAATATGAGAAATATGAGAAACAAGATTTGAACACTAAGATAATATTTTAAATATATATATCATATATGTTTAATATAAAAATAATTTAGTTTAAAATTACTATAAAAATATAGTAATTTTATATATTATATTATATATTAACCCTTTATATCATATTAAGCTTATATAGAAAAATGTACATACCATTCAAAAGTTTGTGGTTAATAAGCATTAACAAAGAAATTTAACACATTTATTCAGCAAGGATGCATTAAAATCATATAGATTCTTGGTGTGTGAGTTTGGGTGATCTTTGCAAGAGTGGGAGATGTGGGGAAGAAGTGTGTGTGTGTGAGGTAGTTCAAATGTTAATTTGCAGCAAGATCCTTCGTCTATCTCTTCAACCAGTCTTACAATTGATCAAAAGTGACAGTAGAGACATGATTTCTACAAAAATATTGTGGAATACTAAAACTGTTTTCAGCTTTTAAAATAAGAAGAAATGTTTCTTGAGCACAGAATCAGTATATTAGAATGATTTGCAGAGTATTTCTGATTCCTGAAGTCAGCTTTGCCAACACATGAATAAATATTCAATTTATTTTGAACAAATACATGCAGCCTTGGTGAGCATTAGAGACTTATTTCTACAACAGAAAAAGTCTTACCAAACCTAACATTTTGAATAGTAGTCTGGGCCTACATATTTTAATTTGGACTGGAACTGGCAATGTAATTTCTTTCTCAGTGTCATGAGATAGGCAAGGCAGCCAAATTTATGAAGGTTCTCCTCCTCTCTGAGGTGCTGACAGGGGTTTTAATCTTGGAGCGGGTGCAGCGAGTGCAGGCGTTTCGGAGGGTTTACCTGCCTCACGCCCCAGGCTCAGAATTATTGCTTAACAGAATACGGTGAAATCAGTCAATCTCCTGCTACACCTGCTTTATCACCAGCAGCACCTGTCTGGAATAGAAACTGTCCCATTCTTTAGAGAGAGGAGAAAGGGATGATGGGCCACACAAGAACATGCTCAGAACTAGAGTTCCAGTAATGGAACTTACAGGCAGCGGTTTGCCAGTAACTTACTGTATATTAAACTTACAATAAAAATACTCTATTCATATTTACAGTACCATTTAACTTGCTGTAAATGTATTTACACTATAGAATATCATGTTATGGTCTTTTCTCCAGTAATATATTTTAATACAACACAAATATATTACTTTGAACTGTGAAATTTACTGTAATTTGTTGTCCAGTTTTACTATGTAATGTAATTATTGTATTCCATCAGGTTTCAGTGGTAAAACTGTTTATTTTATTTTTAAATGTAATTGTTCAATTGTAATACATTAAATAACATTTTAATATTCTTGTTCTCAAAAAACCTGCAGTAACATTTATACATAAAAGTTTCGTTTTAGAGCATTTTAAAACAACGATCTTAAAAATGTACAAATTCAGAAAACTCCAATGTAGTGTATTTGCTTTTGCAGCTGAAATCCAGAAAATCCTCAATGAAGAAGGATACATGAGGGTTCAGGCCAGGGTTCTTCCTTTGCACCATCTTCCCGCTTCTTTTGCTGACCTGAAACTTTGAGGAAAATTGTTAGATTATTTGATGTGTACAAATGTTTAAAACATTGGTTAAGACAAAAATGTAACACGCTTCAAATACTCACAACACAACCAAATACAGAAACGCACTGCAAAAGCTCACAACACAACCAAAATAGAAAGACGCGCTGCAAACGGCACAGAATACAATGGAAATGTTTCCAGGGGACCCCAATAAGTGACGAACCCGGCCATGTACAGATCGTACAGATGGCTCTGAGATGGCTCTTTTACTGTCTATGCTTGTTTTCTTTCACTCTTTCATGTGAACTGTAATAGTGGACTAATTAAGAGATTAGTGAATGACGTTTGAGGAACGTGTGTTGTAAAATGATGAAGATGTTTTCTTAATTTGCGGTTTTTACTATTTGCACGTTTTCTTAAAGGGATAGTTCACCCAAAAATAAAAATTCTGTCAGTAATTACTCTCATGTTGTTCCAACCCTGTAAGAGTTTCGTTCATCTTAGGAACACAAATGAAAATATTTTTGATGAAATCTTAGAGCTGTCTCACTCCTTCATTGACATCTGCCGTCCCAGAAAAGTTAGGAAAGACGTTCGATTTGTTCCTAAATCAATTTTATAAATACCCAGATTCGTTATTGTCTTATTACAATTTGGTTTAAGCTATTCAAAAAACTTTTAACGCAGAAATAACACTAACTTGTTTCTTTTTGAAGGATACAAATGGAATATAAAGTGTACTTAAATGAAGAGGCACCTGTTCCAGCAGCTACAAAAAGGCAGCCCATTCTCACCCCCAAGGCGTCACTTAACTGACTTGGGAAGCATTTGGACATGCTTCAATATCTGACGCTTTAGGCGCCCTTTAGCGTCAGTTAGATGACGCCCTAGGATCGCGTGTACCCTACCCCCACCCCACACCTAAACCTAACCGCGTCCTCTAACTGGCGCTTTCCTTTAGCGTCAGTTAGATGACGCCGTAGGATCGCGTCATGTAAGTGACGCTAAAGGGCGCCTAAAACGTCAAATATTGAAGCATGGTCAAAGGTGACGCCTTGGGGTGAGAATGCGTTGAAAAAGGCGATGGACACAGAATATAATTGTGTCACGGATGGAACAGGAGTCAGACAGGTGGTAAGTGAAATAGGGTGTATTTACAGGTTGCAGATCCAGACAGAGATATGATGAGTATGCAAGCAGACAATATTCAGGATGAAACTTAGCTGAAGGAGAATCAGAGTCTTTGTTTACACATGCGGATGGAGAATCACTGAGAACCGGCTGATGACTGGAGACTGAACTTCCGTGTGATCGATGGATGGAACTCAGGTAGGTAGTGGGTAAGTTGCAGGTAAGATAGTCTGTAGTGCCATTTAGAGACGAGACTAGACAATGAGTGTGTGAAGAGGAGTTGAATATATAGGGAGGTGAACTGATGAGGTGCAGGTGATGGGGATTAAAACTCAGGGGACTGTGAACGAGTGGGAGGCGTGAGTGAAGATGGTGGAATCCTGACAGTATCCCCCTCCTCCGAAGCAGCTTTCAACGCCTGAGACGAGGGACGAAGATGGTGGCGAGGTCTACCACGACCCCCAGGTTATCATCGCGAGGAACCCATGACCGTTCCTCCGGACTATAATCCTCCTAGTCAACCATGTTGCAGCCGAGGACCTTGTCATCATGAGTCCATGATGGTGCGGACTCGGTAGATGGGCTTTTGCTTGACTGGAACCAGAGGAGGAAGTACGTCGTCTGGGACGGTTTCTCTGGGAGGGGAAATCCAATCCTCCACCTCTCCGTTGAATTACTTTGGTCGGGCCATGGGACTCGCAGAGGCAGCTGACGAAGTAACGGATGTTTGCGAAAGTGAATGGTGGCGTGCTGAGTGAACGGTGGGTGGATTGGCCAGTGGAGAAGGAAGTAAGGACTGCCGAACAGCCTGAACCATTTTCGAGAATGGATCACGAGATGGATTCTCCACGGGGTCCGCTGGACTCTGCATTTCATTGGTCTGGTACAGGTGGTAAGTGAGAGAGAGAGAGAGAGTGCATATAGTAATAGAGAGAGAGAGAGAGAGAGAGAGAGAGAGAGAGAGTGCATATAGTAATAGAGAGAGAGAGAGAGAGAGAGAGAGAGAGAGAGAGAGAGATAGAGAGAGAGATAGATAGATAGATAGATAGATAGATAGATAGATAGATAGATAGATAGATAGATAGATAGATAGATAGATAGATAGATAGATAGATAGATAGATAGATAGATAGATAGATATTTCTATCTACGAGAGAGGAGTGGTGTGCCAGTGAGGAAAAGAGACATCCAAATGGCAAAATCCCTAATTAAGAATCTCTCCTGTCTATACTTGCCGACAGCCTCAGGCATACAACATCCAAAGTGGCTTTGAGTGATCTTATCATTCTCCACTGTCCTGATTCAACCAATTCCAGATTATACAAGTTTAATGTTAAGTTTTGAAGTCCAGTATATTTGCCCATCTTGCCAATATTTCTTTGGTAATGAAATCCCCACACACTGTGCTTCATGCAATGGTGCCCCAGGAGACATGGAAAACCTAATCAAATCTGGCTCTGTCTTTATCAAGTTATCTATTGCAGATCAATTAAGAGGTACATTTCAGAATACAGATTTTTGTCAGTCTTTGAATTACAAATGGTAAAGGACAAAGCGCAACTCACAAAACGTTGAAGACATATTTGATGGCACTATGTACAAATCCATTGATGCACTAACCTAAACGACCCAAATTTGGCAAATATTTCAGTGTCATGGAATGTTGATGGTGTTCCAATTTTCAAATCTTCTCCTTTTCATGTCTGTTACAACTTCAAGTTACAATCAACAAGCTCCCCCCTAATCTGAACGAGTTTGAATAGGAGAGTCACGAACGTGCATCACAGAACAGAGCAAGGCGACCATTTTACTGTATTTTAGTGGCGCCAAGGGTATATTTCCCACAATGCAACTTTAAAATACAGTAACATGCTGTATAACTGTCCTACAGTAAAATACAGTTCATTTTTACCATTAAATACTGTGCAATTTACAGAAATTTCTAACAGTGTGCAGTTGTACAGACAGCAGTGAGTCTGATGTGTTGATTTATTGGAATGATATAAGACATGAACCGGTATAGCTGGAAGGGTAAAGTAGGGTCAATGGGTGAGAGGTGAGGGGGTGTCAAGGTGGCGCGTGCTGCTGTTCCAGAGGGGACGGCAGGCGGCAGGTGCATTGTTGATACCCTAAACATGTGCAAGGACAGTGCCAAGCCCTGGATGAGACATTTCGGCTAAGATACTGAGAAAAGTAGATGAGCCAGAACCTGCATCCTCCTGCATATCCACCTCAAACAGCCAACTTGGTACGTTAAACGTGTCAACAGAGAAAAGGTTAGGAGGGGGGAGTGGGGGGGGGATGATATGGTGGGAGATAAAGAGAAATACGAAATGATAGACAAGTGTGTGGAAGAAAACCAACTGTTTTTCTCCATCCTCCAATTGCTGTCTTAAAAATGAAAGTGCCTCTTTTCTGTGGAGAGTAATAGTTTTACATTGAGGCAAATGTCAAAGTAACCAAAAACAAGCGCTAGTGTGTAGTTGCAAGCACATATATATATATATATATATATATATATATATATATATATATATTGTAACAGTCAACATGGTTTAAAGGGATAGTTTCCCCCAAAAAGGCAATTTTGTCATCATTCTTCTAATATCCTTCAATATTCTTCAAATATCTTCATTTGAGTTCAGCAGAAAAAAGAAACTCATACAGGTTTACTCAACATGAGGGTGTGTAAATGATGATATATTTTTATTTATATTTTTGGGTGAACTGGATCTTTTTAACCTGGTCTTCTAGCCTGACCAGCTGAAAAGTGTGTCCTTTCTAAAAGCATGTCAATAAAGAGACTAATTAAAATCAGCTATTTCAAACTCTTTTTCTTGTCTTTCTTTTCTTTTTTTGCTTTCTTTTTTATTATTACTGTGTGTGTGTGTGTTTTCAGTAGGGTGCTTATTTTTGTATTATTTACTACTACTTATATAATACTATTATTAATAAAATATAGTATTTATTTTATTGTGAACCATGATGTAGAAAATCTCCCCAGCAACACACAGATTTTGAGGAATTGAGTAGGCTATATAAGTTGAATTTTGTGCTAAATTTTGCTTGTTCAAACAGCAATGGTGATGCTTACCTTAGCAAGAACATCTAACTGATGGTACAATGCAGGCAAACAATATCACATATCTATGACTAAAATAATTAATTATAATAGCTAACTAGTAATAAAAAAAAAAGATTTTTCCATTCCTTCAGTTTGTTTGTCCTCCATCGCCCATATTACACATTGACCACATTATGAAGTGTGTACACTAAAACATGGCTGAACTTTAAGACTTGTTTGGTAAACTCATGGCATTGGCTATGTCACCATGCCTCTGGACACAGGTGACTCACGTCAGACCCCATCCCGCTGTTGGGAGTAAATAGACGAACACGTGGCCTGGAATTTGGTTAACAGGAAGGACACTTGCATGTCCTTGTCACATCCATTAAGAACAAAAATGCAGTTTATTAGCCCAGTGGTTCCCAACCCTTGTCTTGGAGTAGGCCTACTTTTTTGACATCTCTCTAATCTGACTGAGGTCTTGGGACACTTGGCAAACGAACCGATGAGTTGAATCAGGTGTGTTTGATTAAGAAGACATCTTAACCAAAGCCACTTGAAGGCAAGCCAGCAAGGTTGGCAAAAAAAAAAAAAAAAAAAAAGCATAACACCTGCTAATGCTGTGATAAGCAATGAAGGAGACCAGAGGCTGTTTTTTTTATGGATGTCAATGGAGGAGAGTCTTTAAACTGAATAAACTGCTTTTTCTGGGAAAACGGCTTATCATAGCCCTCAATCGGGTCATGGGGTCTATACGACCCCAATCGACTTTTCCTTTACCCTTCATCTAAGTGGAATAAGATTTTGTGACTTTACATACATTATCTATCTATACACACACACAAAATTGGGCTTGATTCGGTTGTTCTAAAGGTATGTAAAAAACAAAAAATGTTTACACTTCTGGTCTTCGGGGGTCAATATGACCCCACATTGAAATGAATGGGAAATGTGAAAAAAATATATATATATTTTCTTCATGCGTCAAAAAATGTGTCATAAATCTGAACATTTTTACACAGAAATTAAGGCCTAGTTCTAGAGCATGAATGTATTGCATCATAAAAAAATAATATTTCATATGCAAGCTAATGGTGTAGTTGAGGAATTGTGTAGTATATGGATACAAAGTACTTTATATCTCCAAAAACACAGCATTAATGAATAGATGAGAAGTAAACAAAAAAAAAAAGATGTATTATTTGTATGATTAAAAATGTAGCTATATTTTTTTCGTACAATTACTCAATCAATTGTTGAGGTCGTATAGACCCCAGTATTGAGGTAGGATTGAGTTTACGCCACTTCTCATTCATTTCGGGCAAATGCAATCGGTAGTGGAGTCCTTATGTACCACTCATTCCGAAGGGAAGTGGGGACTGTGGAGGGAGCAGGACACTCGTCTGTCATTACAAAGCCATTTGGAACGCACTTTAGCAATGACCACATAATTTCTTCTAGCTTCGCATGGATTGGTACCACTACAAAGCTATAGGCTGCGACAACAGGAATATTTTATTATTATACAGTAATATATAAAAATAATAACAAATATATTTGCTGTCCCCAATCTGCTCATAAATCATTAAAAACGTTTCTTACATGAAACTTTTATCAACGTAATCTGACATGCATGACACGGGGGTAATGATGGGGGTGATATCACAACAAAACAAAACACCTTGAATTATTCTGTTTATAGACCCTATGTAGCCCCGCCCATTTTCAGCACTCAGCTCTTTGTATTCTGTCAATCGGTTTATATTTCCACAGCAAGATCTTACTGATTTATGAATGAACCGCTCCTTTTAAAATCTTCCCAGTTTTCTGACATTCATGACATTTGCTTCAAACATTAGAATTCTCAACAATAAGTAAATCCACTTCACCAGCTACTTACTCTTCGACAGCCATGCCATAGAAGCTTGTGGAAGGGCCCTTCGTGAAGGGATTCAGTTGTTCACTTTCACTTGGAAGGCTCCTACACCTAACGTCCCCTTCCAGAAGTGCCCTTCAAGGGTGCAAAAACGTCGTTTGGTATCCCCCCTTCTATGGTGGCCTATTCAGATACAGTGATTGATTGTTGCTCAACTCTGCACGAAATGTATTATAATGATTTTTTCCCATAGCCTATAGACTGTCAGAAAAAAAATTTTTTTCATTGTTGTTCTTCCATGTAGGCTACCTCCTCATGTCTGGTGGACTAACTGTGGTCTTGGTTCCATAAGATACAAAGAAAATCTTGTGTAATCCAATACAACGATGAAATGTAAAGCAAAAGAAATTGTATAATCCATGTCTTCCATGCTTGCTTCCTTTATGTACCTGCAGTCTTAAGCGTCAGCCGCCCTGTACTCTGCTTTTGGCAAATAGATGGACTGAAACCCCTCTCTTGTGCTTATATACATGATTTGGGAGTAAAATGTGCCAAAAAACAACAAACACCATGGGAGTAATAGCATTTCAGTATTAAATATTTAAGATGTCAACACAGACTAAACAAGCACCAGGAATCTGGGCCTAGTGAAATGAAAGAGATCCACAGTGGAGTCTGTTTATCAGTTTCAACACCTAACAGAAACTGTGTTGCCTCACCAAACAAAAAGACTCTACTCAACTTATGGCCTTATTCTGTTTCAGTTATGAGCTTTGAGTAAATATATATGAGAATGATGAGTGATATTTTCAAGTTTGGATACAAAATACAGCATATATCCAGAACAATGAACTTCGGTGAGCAGTGTGTGTACAGGCTTGATGGCATAACCTCTCTAACGGAACGGAAGGAGTTTCTGGAAGGCCAACACTGCCACCATGTGGACATGCACATGGCTGTTGCCACTAGAACCACTGTTACGTACTTACGGCACGTACTGAGACGCTTTCCTGGGACTGGATCAACGTATTTTGTTGATAATGTAACAACATTCCTGACATAAAATTTTACCCTAACAATATCCCTAAACCTAACTCTACCCATAAGTTATCCCTAAAATCAGAGGGAAATTATAAAATGAATAAAACTGATGTTGAAGCAACTCGGTTGTAAGCTGCAAACTTGTTCCTCAAATCTGATTAGTTCGTTGGAAAGAAGTCATCCATTACACAAAACCTGGTTTCACCAAGTATATGTTCCTGGATCAACATCTTTGTTGTAGGCCTACATAGTTGTACATGTTGTGAAATCAGGTTCTGTTATGGACCTCTTTATTGTATTGTATTTTTTTTTTTATTGTATTGTACATTGTATTTTAAAATTAAACACCATGTTACAATGCAAAACTATAAATGTTAAATTAGTACTTATCCAAAGAAACAGATGAGGAAAAAAAACTGTATTAAAAAAATGTTTATTTTAACATTTCTTGGAGCTCTCTGATGTCCACTGCCCCAAAATCAAGTCATTGATCAACTTAAAAACAAAATCCAATCAATACAGAAAATATTACAAAGATCAACAGTAAAACAAGAGGCTGAATCAAGCTCAATCCACTCAAATGACATGAACCGAAGCTTCCTTTAAACAAATAAAGGAATCACAAATAAACAAATAAAGTCATCCACATAGGGTTTCAGATGCACTGGTGCACACTAACACCAAGCAAAATCACCCACAACCATCCCAAATTCATTTGTAATAGAATGATTGGATATACGTGTCCTTAGATTGGTTTAGGCAGAGATGTGACTTCCTCCAAACACTCATCATATGCTTCTTTATAATCATCATGCGGTTTGACCATGATAACACAGGTTGGCCGTTTGGATCCAGCTGACGAACCCAAATCCTGTAGAGAGAGGGATACACACACAAATGAGTAATCTAACTCTGCACATTAAATCTGATTTGGAGGCAAACATAATACACTCCTGAACTTACAACTTTAGATGGGACATAAGCATAAGCCAGGTTTCGGTCTTCACACATGATTGGCAAGTGGCAATACACCTCGATGGGAAGAGTGTCTCCAGCAAATATCACAATACTAAAAGATGACAGAAAACAAGTGTTAAAATAACAAAGCTCAACACGTGACCATCATACTAAAACATAAGGAAAATGAACCGAATCTTACCCAGTCTCCCCTTTGTTGATAAACTTCTGTACCTCTTTCACTCCTCGTCGAATCTGTTTAACTTTAGCAGCTGTGAAAAACAATGAATAACATTTCTAATGAATAACGTTAACTGACTTGGAATCACGTATTCATTTAAGGGAATAACTTACAATCATATACAGACATGTTTAGTATACTTTTATTTAGATTTAAAGGAATTATAGTTGGGGAAAATATAACAAAATTGTACCTTTCTTGACGCATTTGTAGAGCTTTTTGCTTAGTTTACGCGATGCAAGCGGGTTTGCGATGGGGTTTATATTAGCTATTAATTCTTGGTATGATTTTTCTGTTCCCCCGGTCTCTTCCTCGACGGTTTTCTCCTTCTTTACCTTTGTCATTTTTCGAAATAAGGGAAAGATATAACTAAGAGATCAATTTTGTGTAGCAGGACAGAACACACGTGCAGCGACTCTTAACGTATTTCCGGTGTTTTTCGGCGGCTACTGTGAGTTCTGCTTGGAAACACTGACACCTAGTGCACGGAATGAACAATCTTTTCTCAAACAAAATAATGCCTAGATTTTATTCAGTCAAGGAGACCTCTGCCTCGCACACATACACTAGTACACGGAATGAACAATCTTTTCTCAAACAAAATAATATCTGGATTTTATTCAGTCAAGGAGACCTCTGCCTCGCACACATACACACACTCAAAACTAATCGTTTTCAACATTTACAAAGAATACATCTGTAAAAACCTCATTTTAAACGAAAATGTAAATAGCTTACAGTTTTTCTTCTCAGTAACCAAAAGTAGTAACCTAGCAGGGCAAAATATTACAAACAAAATAAATACATATAAATATTTCTGTTTACGTTATCTCCCAAACTTTGTTCAATTTCACTTTGGACGCATATCTCATGTGCATTTCTCCTCTCCAAAAGAGAAAACTTCAAGCATTTCTTTTTTGGGTAACGATGGCCTACAGCATACTTGGCACATTCAACATCCAATAACTTTCTGGGAAGATTACAATAATGTTCTATATGTTAACATTAGTTAACATGAACTTAACAACAATCTTACTGCATTTATTAATATTAAATCATCGTTAAAATACTAAATCATGAACTGATATGATGTAGAATGAATAAATGAACATTAACCAAGATCAATAAATGCTGTAAACATGACTGTTCATTGTTAATATGATACCTACATCATTAACTACTGTTAATCATATAGAACATTACAAACTGTTAGTAACTTTCTAATAGAAGTCATAACTGCTTTCCCTTCAAGCTTCGAAACTATTAATCACTTATAGAAACCACCATGACAAGGGTGTAAAGTGCATTTTTCCGAGTCAATTTAACACCAGGATTCTTATTATCCCGTCTTTAACACACACACAAAACAATAATGAATCTTTCCAGACATTAAATTGGCATTGGACATTCTGTAAATCTGGGTTCAACATAAACAAAAACTAAACTACAACACGGCCTAATTTATCTGTGTAGGGTTACAAGTTAGAAAACCATTTACAAATATATATAAATAACCATTACTTCAAAGAGTAAGTCAAATGTGTAGTTGTCTAGAGATGTAAGAACAAACTAACAGTGGAAGAAAATATAAAGGACCAAGGGCCTGTCACTGCTCCTGCGTCTTCACAGCAATACCCACATGGGCATGGCGAATGGTACGTCCATGTAGCATGTAACCATCTTGCTTGACCACAGCTACGGAGCCGGGCTCCACTCCCTCTGCTGGGGTGTGACAGACTATTTCATGCTGATAAGGGTCATAGGTGCCTCCCACTGGGCTCATCTTCTCCAGTCCATGTTTGCTGAAGACGTCCTGCAGCCGCCCTTGTATGAGTGCCAGGTATTGCGTCAGCTGCTGCACTCCATCTCTCTCCTCAACTTCTGCACTCTTCTCTATCAGGTCTGCAACCTCCACAATGTCACGGCAGAAACTCTGAATCCCTGCAGGGGGAGCATAACGTTTAATGCAACAAAGAAATCTCAACACCTATAAGCAATATGTGTAGCTAAAATAAAGTAGGTTACCAAATTGTTTGGCGTCCTCAACAAATTTCTGTGTTCTTCTTCTAACATTGTCCGAGTCAGCCAGGGCTCGTTTGTATCTCTCCTTTGAAAAGTACAAAGATTAGCAATTACCAAAAGCAAAAATGGAAAAACAACAACTGATTAAATTATTACGAATTCCATGGCTTTCTACGAATTTTTGAGACGTTAATTGTTTTACCAGTTTTCATCATTAAAAGTGTTCATTTTTATGAGAAAGTCTATATTAAAACTGATTTAAAGTAGAACTCCGGTGAACAATGAACCTTTGGTCTAATAAAACATCGGTACCTAGTCGACCGTTCTCTGAGATTTGTTTTTATGGTAATTGAATGTAAAGTTTTATCTCTAAAAACTGTTCAGCATATAATGCTAGTAATGGGGGCATTAACTAAGTAAAAAGAAACCGCTAGTTTATACCACTAACAAGGCTCAAAATAGCCCCACACTAACACAGTAACATAATGAGGGTCCATACATGCAAAACGAAGCATTGAGAATTTTGTAAGTGTACCGACCGTTTAATAAGAAGATACGTTATAAAGACAGTTCACTTCGTGTATACAGGCGGAGCCATCTTTGGAAAAAAGTCACAACAAGTCAAACCACGAACGTCGTGCTGAGTGATCTGAACTGTATGAAGTTCAGCGAACTTCTGAACTGGGATCAACTTATCGAGACTGTTTTCTAACATGGCTCCTGCCTGAGCTTCGAAACTATTAATCTAGCTAGTACTATAATGCTAACCCCCAGTACTAGCATTATACGCTAAACAGTTTTTAGAAATAAAACTCTTTACAGTCGATTATCATGAAAATAAATCTCAGAGAACGGTTGACTAGTTACCGATGTTTTAATAGACCAAAGGTTCATTTTGTGCCGGAGTTCTCCTTTAAGGTAAAATAAACCATGAGTAAGAGTTGACATAATAATGTCATTGACCAAAAACATAATGTCTTAAAGGTGAAAGTGATATAATTATAAAACAACAATCATTGCGATTACAGTTGAGCAAAATAATCATAATTATCAATTTAACCATTCACTGACTAAAATGCCCAGAAGTTTATAGGCCTGGTTTCACAGACAGTGTTTGGATTAAGCCAGGATTAGGTATTAGTTTATTTAGGACATTTAAGTAGCTTTTATAAATGTGCCTTAAGTTTTTTTGTTTTTACTGGTGTGCATCTTGACCAACCTAGTCAATACAACAGCAGATAAATATTCCTATAATAAGAGTACTTGACTGAATAAAAAAATTAAAAGAACAATATGAATTTACCGTGAGGTCATGAACCTGCTCTTCCAGTTTTCTAGCTCTCATCTCCAACGTCCTGACATGTGTCAAAGAGTACCTGTGGTCGTCTTCTCCATCGTCACCATGACAGTCGTCACCAGTACTACGATGTTCCGCCGCAGTGCTGAAGAGGCCTACAACGGACCTGGAGGAAAGAAAATTGTTAAGCATTATCACTGCATCAAAAAGAAAATTGTATTTTATATTAGGCGGCTTCTAAAACCTGTAAATCATTCAAAATACCTCTTTTACACCACAGTTAAATGACTATGGTATTCAACATTATGCTGAACACAATACTGCAATCAATGCTTACGCAACATGTTTCTTTATTTCTTCTTCTGCATAGAGATCTGATTGGAAATCTAATATAACACGAAACAACAAATAAATTTTTTATTTGACCCCAAAATGTGTTACATCGTCAACACTTTAACCCTAAACACAGTGTTCTCTATGGTAGGCTACAATAGAGATAAATAGGAGCATTTAAGGTAAAAGGCCACTTGGATAATTGTTTTGCCTAAAACAAAACATAGCTCCAGTAATGCCACAAAAAGTTTGGCATAAGTGGAGACTGGGAATGGATTTGTTGTGATGGATGTAAAAAAATGTCACAATGGAGGTGTATTAAAATTATAGCCGATGTGTAAAGTAATGTAACAAAATAAGAGGTCCACACAAGACATGCGAGGTAGTTTTCACGAATTATGGATTCACTCCCATGACTTAATTCATAGCCACATGACATGATTTAATAACCAATCAATTCACACGTTTTAGTTCAAAAGTTCAAATATAATATACTGCTTATTTCAATCGTCAGCTGTATCAATCGCTTTATTTAGTATTTTATTTGACAGAAAACTGTTTTAATATATATTAAATAAATAAAAAGCATAGTTTAAAAAAAAATACAATTAGGGATGAGGGGGAAAATCTAAATAATCTTGAAATTGACATTTTTAATTGGGGTTCAATTTGATCCAAAAGATCAGATGTGGCTGAAGTTTTTTTGAGACAAAAGAGGATTGTGTCGGCGGCGTGTGCCGCGAACAAAGCGAATCAAACGGAATGCAATAAAGAACAATCATCATTACGAGTAATTACACGCTCACTCAGTTTAACATGTAAGTTAACGTTACAGTAAATGAGCCGTATGATTGATGACCAAGTTAACGTTACACTAACCCTGAAATATTGAAAAACCATTATGAGTCTTTGGCGGTGTAACTTACTTACTATTTTTTGACACTATTGAAATACAGTTTGTAATAACAGTTGTTACATTTAATTTCCCGTTTAAAGGACAAAACGTTTTTTAAAAAAACCAACTGTGATATCAAATGTGGCAGATGTGATTGATGTAGTTTTCTTGCTATGCTAAACAACATGAAAAAGAATTTAAACTAACGTTACAAAACTAAAAATGGTCGACGAAGTAGAAATGTCGCTTCTGAACAAAATTTAAACTCGTCTGGGTTGTATATTTATCGGTTACATTAAGGTTTGCGTCTCGCTAAACCGTTAAGTCAATCGTTAGCCAGTTAGCAGCGACGCTTCCCCACAACACTTAAAACGGTTAAATTGACGATAATATGAGCAAACCCCTATTTTTCTCGCATTATTTGCACATTTATCAGAATATTACTCTGTATCATGTTTACCTGGTGACCGCACTTGGTGTCAACCTGCACAAATCGATAGGATATCTTCTCGTTCTGGTCAGAAAGCGCACGGCCATTTCCTCAGTAGCGTATGTGGGTGGTCTGAGGGACGTGCGCGCGTGACCTGCTCGACGAGTCACTGTTCAGAATTAGCGATTCGATTCACTAAAACAACTCTGATTCTCGATCTACTCTGGTTCTGCAAAAAGTGAAATCCTACATCTACGGTAATGTATTGACTATTGTAAATCCATTAAATTAGACAGGTGTTGATGTTTTTCTTTAGTACTGTATTTGACTGATTGAATCCACTACACTCTCCTTCAGATGGGTTGTCATTCCTTTGTGTCCCAGGCAAGGACCACCCACCCAGACTTACGGAGACAAATTGGGGTCCAGGGACCCTCAGGGGGGTGCAAGTGAGTGCTAGGCGGTCAGAATAAAAGCCTAAAGAGAAAAAGTGTAAAAGGATTATCACATTTGGGGGTCTGGGGCATCTAAAAGATTGAAAACCTAACATAAAATTTTATTTGTACCATGGTATAAAAAAGCATTGATGATATTAACACTCCACATTAACCACATTGAGAAATAGATGTAGAATGCATTTTTTTGAGGAAAACTTAATCCATGGACCCCCAGTTGTCAACCCTGGATCTGCTTGATAAATGATTGATGAATTAATGCTGGAACCCAAAGGCCTTTTTTTTTTTTTCAATTTCAATTTCAAATAAGCAAAGCCATTTTAGTTGATGTTATTTCAGTGTAATCCACAATTCAAATGTAAAAAGAACTCCAACAAGGTCATTTATGAAAAGGCATTTATTACAGTTACAGATATTGCAGAGGGGGAAAAACAATGATTGTTTATGTACAAAGTAGAAATAAATAAATCTGGTAAATTAAGTGCCCTAGTATTAAAAAAAAAGGAAAATCCTTTGAACTTCACATAACATATAAAAGAGGGAGATATTAACACTGTATCCAAGGACTGCACAAAGAAATCAGCAGGAAGACCACATCAGTATCCCGTGTGGCGTTATACAGTAAGAAGTGAAATGAAACAATTTCACAGAATTCAGGCACCCATTTTAACTTTTATATTAAACAAATATATGCTAATAAAACACTTCCCTTATCCTTACCATCTTCATGCAATTTTTATTTCACATTCATTTTTATTTACATACAGACTTCCATCATGTGGTCAACTGTCCTCCTGTGTAGAAGTGTAGTGTAGTGGGACAGCCAGGGTGATCATAGATCCACAGATCCTCTCTTGATGACAGCACTATAATTACATTACTTTCTTTGACTCCCATTCCTAAATATAAAATAAAAATTTAGAAGAAGGTTTGAATGCTTAATTTAATCTATATACTGTTAGACATTGGTTCAATCATATACCTTGGCTTTCTGCATGACATTTCCTTTGTTGGACGCATAGATGGACGGGGGACGTTTCTTCATTTCAGATGCACAGTTGACCGGCACAGTGGCATCATTGTAATTATGTTCCTTTTTTTTAACTGGAACCTACAGGTATTAAGATACAAAATGATTTTCACTGTAAATTCAGGTTACTTTGAGGGGAAAAGCATATTTAGAGTCAAGAATACAGGTACTTTAATGGTGGGTTTGCTTTCCACAGGTGCCCCCAGAATTCCTCCAGTCAGAGACTTCTTCAGTTTCTCTTTCACCTCCGTGAGTCTCAATTCCAGGTCCACTCGCTCAGCTTCCTTCTGACGGCAGCTTTCCTCCAGCTGGGCCAGATGCTGCTCCATGGCTTTCTGCTGTTTATCTGTTGCACATATGAGCAAAACATATTACATTAAAGTTCCCCTATCATGCTTTTCGGGTATATTACCCTCCATGTAATGTGTTACATTATATAGCTGTTTGCGAATGTTAAAGGTCTGCAAAGTTTCATAGATCAAAGTGCATGACAAATGGAGTCGTCAGTAATTCCAGCCTTACTTTCCGCACAAACATACGTAGGTCTGTAACAAATTTGTGTAATGCAAGCCGATGGTCTTCACTGGCTTCCGCGAGTGTCTACTTTGACCCGCTCTCAAACATGAAAAAAAATTAAGATTACTGTAGGCTAATATAGGCCTATGTAGCAGGGCATTCAGTTACTTTTGAAAGGACAAAAATAAGATAAGATGTCAGTGTATTTCATTAGACTTTAACTTTGCCACCACTAAATATTAAATAATCTAGCATTTCCTCACATTTTACCACAGGTTTTTAGTGAGATTTGATATGCATGGGTCACTGGCTGATGACAGTCATCCCGCCCTCCCCTCCCAGGCCGCACCACACCCACTCCCCTCCACGCCCATTTAAGTTGCATTTTTCAAAAAGATTGTGAGCTAGACTTGAGCTAAAAGGCTTTCATGACCCTTTAAAGGGATAGTTCACTTTGAAATAAATTTTTGATATGTTTTAGCTTACCTCAAGGGCATCCAAGATGTAGGTGTCTTTGTTTCCACAGTATTTTCAATTTTGATATTTTTAAGTCAAACCATTCTTGTGTCAGTCATATAATGCAGGTCTATGGTCACCACCTCAAAGAGCATGCACAGAGATGTCCAAATTAAACATGATTTAATGACTCGTAAATGTAAGTACACATTGATGGCCTAAGACACGAAACGAGCGGTTTATGTGAAAAAACAAACAGTATTATATAGTTTTTACACAAAGCGCCCGTGCCTTCAGATCACTTGCACGTGGCTGTGGTTTCAAGAGGTAAAAACGTTATAAATACTGTTCATTTTCTCACTCAAAACGCTTATTTCGTGTCTTAGGCCATCAATAAGTACTTACATTTATGAGTCATTAAATCATGTTTAATCTGGACTTCTCTGTGCATCCTCTTTTAGGTGGACCCCATAGGTCTCTATATGACTGACAGGTTTGACCTAAAAATGTCAAAATTGAAAATACTGTGGAAACAAAGACACCTACATCTTGGATGCCCTTGAGGTAAGCTAAAACATATCAAAAATTAATTTCAAAGTGAACTATCCCTTTAAATGAACAGCTCATATAACTTCAAGATATTGTCAACAGGTGGCGCCAAATACTGCAAAAATGGTTGCAAACCCCTACATGTTTACATTCTCTTTCATTCTTTAAGTTGGTCACCTGTTGTGTTTTTCAGCCCTTCCTTCACCACCCTCTTTTCTGAGCGCAGTGACAGTAGGCTCTTCCTGATTTCTTCTTTTTCTTTCTCTAACTGTTCTTTCTCATTGAGATACCGTCGTGCATCTTCTTCAGCCCTCGTCTTTCCATATTTACCGTAGTGATTCACAGCTACAACACAAAAACAAGACAAAACACAATGGCAATTCGAGATAATTTAATCAGTAAAATGATGAGGCAATGACTCTGTTTGGGAAGACGATATTCAAAGGTCAACCAAAAAAGTGATTTTCCAATGAAAACAAACTTACAGGAACCGTGTCGCTTCACAGTGATTTGCGTGTCACCCGTGGCTGTATCCATACTGGACATAGAGGAATAACGCTTCAGTTTAGACTGATTCTCATCGACCTGCTGGTGGAAAGAGGAATAATTACAGTTTGTGTGAAAACAACCTTTAAGTACTTTATTTAAACAATCAAACTTCTTGGCTTCCAGTATGATAGCATTCATTTAGGCATTACACAATGTGCTTATTTAAGGATTTCCTAAAGAAGTTCCTTTTTATAAAGGAACTTGCTTACAATGACAGAAGATTTTTAGCTGACTAGACATAACAAAGACAGTTGCACAACATTACCACCCAACCAAGAAGTGGTTGTTGCTGCCTAGTCCATAAAAATGAACTAAAACTCTGAGAGAACTGTGGTTATACTAGCTGAACTGCAGAAACAACACCCATATGGGCCGAATCATGCTTTTCAATAGTCATATATAACCTCCCACACAGCAAATACTATGAGTTTTAATTATTCTCTTTGATCATGAACACAAGAACGTACACTACCATTCAAAAGTTTCATTCAAATGTTAGTGAATGAAGTCTTTTCTTATCAAGGCTATATTTATTTGATCAAAAACACAGTAAAAACAGTGGACATTATTACAATATAAAAATATAGCTGCAAGCAGCAATTATCGGGACCAAACGAAGAAGACGATAAGACATGCCAACATGGCTGGGAGTGACAGACCAACTACAGCAAGGAGAAATTAAACACATTTTAAGATGGTTTAAGGCAGAATAGCTGGATAATCATACATACTGCGACTCTATCGACACGAAACCAATAACTTTTGGTCGGCACAGTCTGTAGATTATACGATTTGATTTTGGTGAAAATCGGACAAACGGTCTACAAGAAGTATGAAACCTATGAAAATATCTGTAAATAAATAGATATTTTAAAATAAAGATGGCAGACAGGAAGTCTTAAAAATCTTTTAAGACCAGTGTCATTACAATAGGCACATTTATTCAAAAGTTATTACGATTTTTTCTAAATTTGTTATAGCTTTTTTACCAAAAGGTGGCACTTCCCTAAAACTTTTTGAGTACCTTCAAGGCATGGCGCCGATGACTCGTACCGAGTTTCGTAACGATACGGTAATGCGTTCATAAAGGATAGCATTTTAGATCACAATACTGTTTTGAAGTTGATGCCAATTTCATGTTTTGTTCTGTTATAGCGCCAACAAGACGCACAATCCCACAATTTGTTGTCCTTAGAGTGAGCCCATACATGCGCGTCAAATTTGGTAAAAATATCTCATTTCGTTTGGGAGTTATAGACATTTATATGTATAAACACATAGAAAATTACCCACCTATGATTTGTTTGTATTTTCTTGCCACTTACTATTAATATTTTGTCATTTGGGCATTATCAAATAGCCAACGACCTATGTTTCCAAACTCCCTACGGTGGTTTCGTCTCGATTGGTCAAGCGGTTTTGAAGATATTGGCAAATATTTTTTAAGCGCTGAATCACAACACTACACAACCCGTTAGGCAAAACCTAGCATATTTGGTATTGTTTGATTTGGCAAGGATTCAGGAATCTAAGGAGATGACTCATGCGAAAATAAGTCAACCACACCCAGAATTTTAAGCATTTGAAAAATGTTCGTATCTCCGAGCCAGTAGGTGGCGCTGAGCCGAAACACAAAATGTAGCCTCAGGTCATGCTTGTGATGACATGTACCAAGTTTGGTCTGAAAGCGTTGTGGAGATACAGCCTTACGTCTGTTTTCGCAAGCGCTACGTAAAATTAGTTTGCGCAGTATTCAAGAGCGGTTTGACGAATCGACATGAATTCCTTAAGTCGGCGGGGTCTGGAGTTGAAAATAACAAAAACTATGGCTTTACTCTATGACTGGTAACCAGAACACGTCAGCGGGGTCACTGTAGACTCGTGAGCACAGAACTGGAAGAGAATACAATGCTGAATAAAGTCATAGTTTTTGTTATTTTTGTATTTTCGATGCTTCAAAAAATTCTGACAGACCCACTGATGTCACATGGACTACTGTGATGATGTCTTTATTTCCTTTCTGGACAAGGACAGTATACCGTACATACATTTTCAATGGAGGGACAGAAAACTTGGACTAAATCTAAAATATCTTAAACTGTGTTCTGAAGATGAACGAATTTTCATTTTTGGCTGAACTAACCCTTTACTGTAACATCTTACCAACACGCTTTCATAGGGAACTTCGTCGTAAGTCCGTGGGTCCGTGGATGTGCTGCTGGAAGAGGTCGCCCACCTAAAGCATGAAAATTGAATAGAATTAGCATACAAATACAATACACATCCCAACAAACAGACATAATATACTCAATTCTACTCACAGAAAAGAGTGTCGTGCTGCGTTCTGGATGCTGCTGATGGTGTCCACATCCACATAGTCATAATGCAGTGCCTCAGGGATGGTGACACTGCCTGCTTCAGCCAACAAAACCCCCAGCCAGCGTCCCATCTCCACAGAACAGCTCGCCTGAAGTTCATTATATTACACATTTACCCATATTTTTTTAATGAAAAAACTTTCAAATTCAACAGAGATCCATTTTATTACCTCCAGGGCGGCTAATTCTGTGCTCGTTCGCATGATACGGAAGGCAAAAGGATGTTTGGGCCCAAGACCGGGGAAGACGTCTACGCCATGGAGGGCTAAAGAGCTAACATGAGTGTGAATATCTGCTCTGTCCTTATGGAAATATAGAGTCCCATTCCTCACACAACACCAGCGCTCCTTCCAACACTGATTCACCAGGACATTCAAGTAACCTAGGAAGAGACAAATCCATCAGGGACTTTCCGGAAAGCCTCAACAGATGAAAAAGATCAACAGCTAATTGCAAAGGGATGTAAGTCTAATCACCACAACGGGGATTGTCATCCAGGTGGGAAAGCGCGTTGGTTTCGCCCGGCAGAGGCGGCTTCTTCTTAGAGAAACTGATGATGCGGTTGATTTTCCTGCCAGCAGCTCGACTCATAGATCCAGTCAGCTCAGAGAATGTCCCTTTCTTGCCCTTTCCTACAGGAAAAAGCACAGGAAGCATCATAAGAGGATGCGTATAGAGCAAGGACAAGACACGAAACACATGTTTGGATTCTACTTAAACTAAGTTTTATAATGAGATGGGGTTGTTTTTTTTTTCATTTTTGGCCGATTAAAATAAAGGAAATGAGTAAGACTTGTTTTCAATATAGGCCAATATCGATAAACAAAGCAATAAGCCCCAATAAGCCGTGGTTACAGTGAATTCAGAATCAGAACAGCTACAGACGCAGAGCCAATATAATGTATATGCCATTATAAAGCCTAAAAATAAAAATAAAAACATACTAAAAGGGACAAACTTTAACCTCATCAAAGACACAGGAAGTACTGCAGAGAGTGGCTACATCCTTCCTGAGTTCCTAATGCCATTGTTTCAGAGTGACTTCACAAAACTAACAAGAGGAAACGCGCTGCACCTGGAAACCGACTCTGACCCCAAAAAGCATTCACTAAGCAAAGAAGCTCATCGTTTGTCCATGTCCATACCGTTCTCACAGATCTCGTGGGTAACGTCGCCATTGGCTGCGCTGTCGGAATCAGAAGTATGTTTATCTGGTGACATCATCTGTAGGAACCAGGAAACAGACGGAATAATTATAGGGATCACCACACCACACAATCATTATAGTTTAGGTGTTTAGAGGCTACTGGATGCTAGTAATCCGTACAGACTCACTTTTTCCAGCTCTACTTTTCGCAGTATCATCGGAGAAGATGATATCTCTTTTCCATTAATGTTTTTTGTCAGGTTACCCGCATCCTGAATGACCTACAGAGTTTTAAAAGAAGAGAGTCACACAGCTAAAAAATCAATTCAGGTTATTTAAAGCTACACTGTGTGATTTTTACCCCCATCTAGCGGTGAAAAGGTATATGACCATCCAGTGAATATTAGTTTCGGTTCCTCTCAATTACGATTTCGTTTTAAACTCCTACGGTGGCCAATGTAGTCCAAGATTAACATGGCTTCCAGTTCGACCTCGTCCATGAGTGTTAACTCAAACGTACACGCGAAAGGCGAAGCTTGAATTAACGGGTATGTCCCTCTTTGGCTAATGTACTTTCAAGATGGCGACCGACATTAGAACCCCTTACCCGTATGTATTTTCAATGGCATATTATACACTCGCGAGAATACTTTATTATTTGAACGAAGTAAATATACATTCATGAGCACATATGTTTTTGAAAAAACTAAGTGTTTTTAGCTAAGAATAAACTAAAAGAGTTACACAGTGTAGCTTTAAAAGGGTCATGAACTGCATTTTTTTTAATAATGTTTCCTGAGGTCCATTTATAAAGTTAGTATGAGTTTTTGTAGCCTCTTGATTTGAACGCTGTGTTTGAAGGAGTGTCTGCAATGTAAAAGCCCTCTGCTGTGATTGGCTAACATCTTTGTATATGAAATAATGGTGCATTCATGTGCTATAATAGTAATATGATATTTTCCACTTGTGAACGGCTATTTCCCAGTGTGGGCATGTTTCATGACTTTCTCTCACATGATTAATAATAATAATTAAAAAATCAAATAAATATTCCAAGACAATGCATTAGTTTATATCATTATAGCTATTATAAAATGTTATATTTTACGTCGAAGCACCTTGAGCCAGGTCTCTGCCTGTTCTTTGCTCTGCACAGCGAGCACTAGAGCCTCTCCTCCCGGCATGGAGAAACGAAGCTCGTGCTTCTTGCGGCGTCCATCTTTAGGCACATAGATGACATTGCAGAGATTCAGGGGCAGATCAACGTGTGGAGAGCGATCTTTGGGATTCTTGAAGCACTGTGGAGAATAAATGTCAAGTTTAGAGCTTGGCAAATTAAAAATACATTTCAATCAACCAGATGTTTTCGATGTGCGATTCACCTGAAGTCTGTTCTCTCGGATGATTGTTAGCTGCTTAGCCCACTGACCGAAGCGTTTCTTGCGCAGCAGGAAGGCGCATTTGCGGCAGTCTTTCATTTGCCCCGACGGACTCTCCTCTGAGGGCCACGGGTGCGTCCTCTCTCTGCTTTTAGCTTCCTCATCCTCTTCATCGTAGGACTCATAAGAACTGCTGAGTGCATCTGAATCATTGTCTGTTGACATTAAAGGGATAGTTCACTTTGAAATGAATTTTTGGTATGTTTTAGCTTACCTCAAGGGCATCCAAGATGTAGATGTCTTTGTTTCCGCAGTATTTTCAATTTTGATATCAACAGACAACGCTGATTTTTTTCCACTACCGCGCAAGAGATCACTTCTGACGCTTTCCAACGCTTGCGCAGACCGAGGTAAAAACGATATAAATACTATTCGTTTTCTCACACAAACCGCTCGTTTCGTGTCTTAGGCCATCAATGTGTACTTACATTTACGAGTCATTAAATCATGTTTAATTTGGACTTCTCTGTGCATGCTCTTTGAGGTGGTGACCATAGACCTCCATTATATGACTGACAGACAAGAACGGTTTGACCTTAAAATATCAAAATTGAAAACTACTGCGGAAACAAAGACATCTACATCTTGGATGCCCTTGAGGTAAGCTAAAACATACCAAAAATGTATTTCAAAGTGAACTATCCCTTTAACAACTATCAAAACCCCACACAAATATAGAACATTTTGCTATGCTCAAGCATGAAGGTTCCTTACAGGAGTTTTTGCTGGCCCCGTTCAGACGAGTTGTCGGGTAATTGTTGTCAGCGTCTTCATAATAAGCATCCTCTATTGAATTTGGAGGGCTGGAGTTGTCTGGTAAATAAGTATACCGTGTTAGGTTTCATTACTGGCTGTTATTGTGCCATCTTAGGATTGAATGTGTTCGCACTTACTGCGTGTAGATATATACTGGGGCGCTGTTCCCGGTCCGAGCGGGACGGCTTCTTCATAGTAATCATCCGGTGGAGGTGTGGTGGGAAGGGGAGGAGGTGTGTCTGTGGGGCTCTGACAAAACAAAACCAATAATTTTCCAATTTTGTTTTTACTGCATTTGGTTTCATTTTCAGTCAGTACTATGTTCCTGTTTTGCCTGCGTTCCCTAGATAGTTTCCTTAGTTATTAATTAGTTTTTGCACCTGTTCTGTTTCATGTTGATTACTCTCCTTCTATATTTAAGCACTTAGTTCTTCCCAGTGTTTAGTTTTGCGTTAACGCTGCATGTTCAGTTAGTGTTTATGATTCCTGTTCCTGTATTCTGATGGTCAGACTCTATATTAAATTACGTAAACCAGCATTATGTAACAGAAATACTTTTTTTTAATGATTCTTATTTGGCATTTACTGATTGTGAAAAGCTAACTGATTTTTATATTTATTTTTTTAAATAATTTTAGCTGCTTTAAAGGTGCTATACGTATTTTTTAGCGGCCCCTATCTGTGATGTTTTAGATTGCAACCAATTTTTACAAGAGCGGTCGAACAGCGATCGAGTACTCATGGTACCGGGCACACTGAGACTTTTAACACACCGGAGAAAACATCACACACCATGCTGGAAACTCATGTAAACTCCCACACCAACATTACAATAATAGGCTACTTTTATCAGCTTGATGTTGAACTAATGCTTCATGCTCGTACCATGATAACGTGACATTTGTGGTGTTATCTAGCATAAGGCATTTCACTAACTATTCGTGCATCTTTCACAATCAGCAATATCAACATAGGTGAATGTATAATATGATAACGAAAACGGTTAGACTGAACAATTTCAGTGCAACCGTAAGATGGTAGGAAGAAACAGTCCTGAACGTGTCTGGAAATGTGTATTATAAACAATAAGATAGTAGTGGATGAGTGACGTTAGACAGTAGATTTAGTAAATAAAATAAGTTACATCCTAAAGCACCTACTTTTTGTTATCCTGGAACAGTCTTTTGTGTTCATTTCATGTCTGATATGCTGTATATTGTAGTTTACCTGGCTATTTCATTACAGTTTACCATTATTTCAGCATATCTGAAAACTTGTAATTTGTAATTTATCACAAGTAGCGAAGGTCTCTCCATAATTCAAACGCTCTGCCGATGTTGATCCGTGTCTTCGTCATAAGTCGATCCGATTCACGTTTGGCCTGACGAGCTTCAGCAGATACATTTTTGTTTTGTTTTTTATATTTTTGTGGATTTTGTGGTGGAGTGTGTGTTGTGTTTTTTGGTGTTATCAGACTCATGTCATTAGCGTCCCTTGTCGAATAGAAATAATGGTAGCGTATGTTTTTGCATTTGTTACATTGTCGGGTACCGATTTTGTAGGCACGTGTTTGGACGCCTCCTCTTGCTCCACATCTTTTATCTCTTCAGGCGAGTCCCTGAGATCCTGCAGATCACAATCTGAGAACAAACATCAAAACTTCAATTCATAAAAAACTGCAGGAAAATGATTAGAACTAACAAAGCTGACATTCTTTTTTAATATTTTTATGCAGCACCTACTACATGTATTTATATATTGCAATGTTTTAGGCACTGTTTAGCAGTTCAGTAGCACCTCAATGCAGCACATGAGATCCACGGGGAGGAGTCGGATCAAGATCCAAGGGGTGGAGATGGGTAGGATTAGGGTTGGGTTTAGGGATCAGGGGGCAGAGTTGGGTAGGTTTAGGTGTATGTAAGGTGGGAGGAATTGGATCTGGATCCAACTCCTCCCCGTGGATTTCATGTTCTGCAGTGAGTACCATATCTAGCAGTTTGCAAAACTCATAATTAAAAACTGGGAAAAACATGAACTCACCAAATTCTTCAAACAGTGATTCAACAAAGCTGGTACCATTTCCATAGAGAGACGTGTTCATGTATATGAAGTCAGATCCATTTACTATAAATGAATACATATGCAACTTTACAAGTGTGATTTACACTTTACATATACATTTTTACATAAAACTCAACATAGAACATCATTAAAGGAGTAGTTGTCCAAGATGTCCATGTCATTAAAGAAATTAAGGTTTTTGATGAAAACATTCCAGGATTTTTCTCCATATAATGGACTTCAATGGGAACCAAACGGTTCGAGGTCCAAAAGACAGTTTCAGTGCAAACTACAAACTGTTCAAAGGGCTTTAAACGATTCCAGGTGATGAATAAGGGTCTTATCAAGTGAAACGATCGCTCATTTAAAAAAAAAAATAACAAAGTTTAAGTTTTATAAGCTCAAATGCTCGCCTTGCTCTGTTCTGTGTGACTCTCCTGTTCGAACTCGTTCATCAAAATGAACAAATCTATTTTCGAGTCAATTCGTTCATTTTGTTCGTTGAATGAACCAAATGACTCGAACAGGAGAGTCACGAACGCGCATCACAGAACAGAGCAAGGCGAGCATTTGAGCTTATAAAACTTAAACTTTGTTATTTTATTTTTAAATGAGCGATCGTTTGGCTTGATAAGACCATTATTCAACGTCTAGAATCGTTTAAAGCCCTTTGAACAGTTTGCACTGAAACTGTCTTTTGGACATTGAACCGTTTGGTTACCAGTAAAGTGCATTATATGGAGAAAAATCCTGGAATGTTTTCAACAAAAACCTTAATTTCTTTTAGACATGGACATCTTGGATGACATGGGGGTGAGTAAATTATCAGCAAAAGTTTTTTTAAAAGTGAACTACTCCTTTAAGACAATCAAATTTCCTATAATTTTTTAGGATAACAATTTTTTTAAATAGTCCTTTTCTTCAGAGTAACTTTGCAGCCTGAAATACCTTTACATTGCTATAATTATTAATATGTGAATCCCTTCAGCAGGGCAGTGGCCAAGAGGTTCAGCTCAGCTGTTATGTATTTGCAGTTCAGTCTCACCAGATGGTTGCAGCTGTTTGACCAAGTTCCTGACCACGCTCATCTTCTCTGCGGTGGCTGAACTCACGCTCTCGTTCTCCAGCAGCTTGAGAAGCAAACTCAGCTCCTTCACCAGGTGCTCCATACCTGCACAGAGATTACAGAGCAGGACGGGATCAGTGACCAGAAACATGTTTGCAGAAGATGACAATCACTAGTGGGCATAGACTTTTGGACCCTTTGCATTTATATACATCAGATGGTCTAAATACACGCGAAAAACCTTTTCTTTGCATATATTTTCTAAGCATGTTACTAGGAGTTCCGGGCCATTTTCATTCAGTCCACTTGACCCTTTTAAAATCCATCAGGAGGTCTCAGCTGTTGGACATCTGATTTCTTTGGCTGTTTGTTGAAGAAACCTTGCCAAAATGCCAAACATGATATCCTGAAGGTTTAATGCAATAAGCAAGCAAAGAAAAGGGGCCTGACCTGACCTGAATTGATTTCTTATGGTACTGCTCTTCCAAATCTGTGTATGGTGAACAATAGCTGCACTGTTATGAATGGCCTAACAAACACAGGAAACAAGAAACCCCCTAAAGAGAAACTACATTTTTAGAAAGTCCTGGAATAAGAATTTACTTCAACATTGCTACATCATTTATAATGGTTGTCTGTAGGTGTGGACATGTCTCACTATTCATTTTAAGAGGGAAACCTGAATTTCCAGACCTCAAATGTACAGTTAAATACTGTTTTTTAAATTCTGATTAATATGATGATTTAGTACTTGTGTTCTCTTTGGGGTCTAAGAAACTCAAACTATGAAAACATAGTTTTTATAATGTTATGGGAACTAATCATATATACTTATAATATATAGCATGCAATAACAAATCCAAAAAAATAACCATTACTTATGTTTAGGGTCAAAGGCTCAAAGAGCCCAGGAAATACTGGGCTTTATACTAAACCTAAACTAATTTTGACAAACTATACAGTATATCATTTGAAAGCTTACAATCTCTAGTTTTCATATTTGGTGATATGAGATATTACCAAATGAGTACTTAAATTTACGAATCATTAAATCATGTTTAATTTGGACTTCTCTGTGCATGCTTTTTGAGGTGGTGACCATAGACCTCCATTATATGACTGACAGACAAGAACGGTTTGACCTAAAAATATCAAAATTGAAAATACTGTGGAAACAAAGACAGCTACATCTTGGATGCCCATGAGGTAAGCTAAAACATATCAAAAATTAATTTCAAAGTGAACTATCCCTTTAAATCTCTTCCTCAAAACAGATTAAATAGATCAGAGTCACACATCTTTCACATGTAAGCACTTCACACCACACTCATGGGATGGGAAAGCAAAAATCCCTCTTTCAAGGCTATACCTGCCACTCATTATAGATTTGCTGATCCAGGAATTATTATTCTTGGCCAAAAGTAATTACTGCAATATGTGACCTTTCTTTTGCTTCTGCCCTGACAGGTTTTTTTTTCTATCTTTCTGGACCAGATCAAAAAACCTGTTGCATAGCTCATGATGTTTCTTTTCTAGACCCTCACCGCTCCTAAAACAAACGCTGCTTTGAAGTGAGGGTCACAAACCGCAATGCAAACAGGGGGATTTCTAAATAACAGATCTTTTCTGCGTTTGCACTTCTATTTCGAGAATCATCCTGTTCCTTGGTGTGCAAAATACCATGTTACACACATACTGTTAATTGAAATAGTGACTAAAATAGTGTAATTTGAAGCCGCTGCAATTAAATATTAAAGACTTTTGCTACATATAACATTTTAGCATTACTCATTACTTCTATTTTTTACACGGCACAGTGAGGAATAGAATCATATTACAAATGTGCCCTTTAAATTACAAAACAAATTGCTCCATTGACTTTAAGACCAGGTTTTTGTTGGTCAATGTTTATTTCAGTTGCCTCAAAATAGCAACGCACCAACAATGCGCCGAACACACCTCGCTTTCATGGGCTCAAATGTATTTGCTATTTAAACAACGTGGCGCAGGATGTGAAAATGATAACTGCGTCGGGCTGAAACTAGCAAAAAACACTTGCGTATAGTGCATGGTGCTGCATTGTGCCGGGTGTGTGATAGGGCCCAATAACCTTATTTATCGTTTTATCGAGCCTATGACTGAATCTGGAAATAAAGTAAAAATTATTGAGGAAAATGAGAACTCTCCTCAGATGCCATGTCTGTAAATTATTAATCTCAAACGAATTCATCAAAACAAGTGATTAGGCCAACTTCACCATGTGCTTGGCTTCATTAGCCAACGCAGTTGATCATGGAAACATTTGCAGCATTAAGATTTCGGGAAATGGTCGTGACTAGCTAGTTGATTCCAAGTGAATCGTACTATGGCAGTTCAGCAGCAAGTTACTTTGGTGTACGGGAAACGCACCACTGGTTGATTGTCAACAGAGGAGAAACGTATAATTCACAATGTAGATTTCCAAATGCCTTTGCAGTTCTGTCAGCAGAGCACAAACACAGACAGAGCTAACAGAGATAAAGAAAGCAAACCACTGACCACCAGTCTCGACAGCTGAAGGACACCCACCATTTTCAGACAAAAACAAAACTGAGCCGCAACTTTTCCAGAGTAACTTCTGTATTAAAGGAGTAGTTCACTTTTCCAAAAACTTTTGCTGATAATTTACTCACCCCCATGTCATCCAAGATGTCAATTCAATTCAATTTGTCAATTCAAATTGCTTTATTGGCATGACTGTACATATTACAATATTGCCAAAGCTTGTAACACATAGTATAGTGAAGACAGTAATAATAACAAAGTATTATAACAACTTAAATTAAAATGTACAACTTAAATTAATTGCAAAAAATAACAGTGTAACAGATTATAATTTCTATGAACATTAATTTCTATGATGTCCATGTCTTTCTTTCTTCAGTCGAAAAAAAATTAAG